>APFE030709756.1:39797-77477 GCA_000404065.3 Pinus taeda
TGATTGTTTATAAAATCCCATAGTCACATTGACTTTCGACAAAATAACCCTAAGGCTACCCACCTGTTCTTGGTGTTAGGTGTGCTAGGCTTAGGTATTGTGAATGCAGGTTGCATGGCTCAGGTTGCTTGGGTACAGGGAAAATTTTAAGGATGGAAAATTTTCTTGAACTTTAAAACATTGGCGAATCTCACTAATCCCTAATATGAAAACTATAAAATGTTTATTGATATATTTGTAAAATAATTCAAATTTATAATCATTTTATATATAGTATCTATATAAAGTTGGTGATTTTTAAGGTAAAATAATTTTATATTCTAAACTTTGGGCGAATCATCTTTTATAAAAATGGAAATTGGGGAATCTTTTTGTGGAAAAATAATGGAAAATTAGCCCACTGGGCAAATATTAGCCCCTAAAATTTTCCATGCTTGGGTAATATTTAGAAAAATTAACTAAGGAAAGTGGGTGATAAAGTAGGAATCTTACTAAAGGAGGATGAAACAAATGATTTGAAAGAAGGTATTCGACTTATCCTTGGGTAATATTTAGAAAAATTAACAAGGAAAGTGGGTGCTAAAGCAGGAAACTCCTAAAGCAGGAAACTTAGTAAAGGATGATGAAACACGAAGAGGAAGTGAGGTAAGTGAGCAAGTTCAAAGCTTCATCATGAGAGAAAAAAATAATATCCAAATCATTAGATTTCCTATACTTGTAGGACCCTAACATTGGCTAGAGCATGGGGATGGAAGTCTCCTTGGAGTTGCCAAGAATCAGAGATCTCCCAGTTTATAGTTCAGTCCCTTCTCCATTGGGTTGCTCCCAATGATGCAACTCGTTCTGTAAATTCTCAAACTGAAATCAAAACCACACTGAAATCAAAACCACTCCACATACTGAACATTGAACTACACACTGAACTCGAAGTTGAGAAAACTAAATTTGAACCCTACTACGTACCCTATATTGTTGAAAATTAGGATGACTTAAATAATAAATAAATGCCAATGAAGCGAGTCAAACAACTACAAAAACAAATGAACTACTTGATTGCTTCTCAATAAAATCAGAAGTATAATTTGATCATGTGTCTGCATAATTAAAACTATGATATATAATGGAAACTGTTGATGTGTTTGATCCTTATAGAGAAAACATGTTTGAAAAGTTGAGTTAAAAATAACCTCCATGTAATCTACTATAGGCTGAACAAAAGCATAATGTATGATATTTGCTTGTAGGCCTTCAATGAATAATTGATTAGCTTCTTCAGTCTTCTACTTGAAAGCATAACCATCCTCAATCTACAAATCAAGAGGTAGTACAATTTCCTCTTGCTTTGGATAAGGAATATTTTTCAAGAATTCTTTAGGATCTGGGAATCTCTATCACCCTAAATCTCTATCACCCTAATGACTTGGAATATCGATTCTTTGGTTATGGAATCAGTTTGAACTTTGATGCTCAATCTTGAACAATGCAGTCGCCATGTGAAAGGTGAAAGGTAAAACTTTCTGATATCTAATCATTCTTCACCATCAACAATCATATCTAAAAATTGATGCACTTTTTTTAAGGAAGATAAAATGTCCTATCCCTAGTATGGCCTCACTATGTTAGAACCAGTAATTTGAATTTTGTAGGACAAATCACAAGAATGTAACATTAAACCAACTTCAGGATGGGAATATAGCCCTTCCAATCCCAAAGAGGGCTCTCTTTGTAAAATTTATCTTTTTGCTCAAAAATCTTATACTAGTTATGATTGTACTTGGGTTTTGGAAGAGTGATTGTACTCCATTTAATTAGCATCTATTGGGCAATGTATTCAAAAGGTAAACTAGATGGTTGCATCAATTTTTCACATAGTAAACTCAGTGCAAGTTAGGAATATTTACTGGATATTTTAGAATAATAAGTGGATGATGGCAGAACAATGAAAGAATAATAAGTGGATGATGGCAGAACAATGAAAACGTTTAGCAGAGCTAAAGAGAAACTAATAATTCCTTAGTGTGGGATTCAGTCAATTAGGAAGAACTAAGGAGCACTCAAGAACTCTTTAGTTTTCCCTTCAGTAGAAAACATACAGATTGCGAAAGCAAGCAGAATAATGTACTCAAAAGTAAATCCTATTCATCACATTTCTATTTTGCAATTTGGAATTTAGATGATTACAATGAAGATATTTACAGATTATGAATGGCCTGGTTAGTATTGATGCTACAGTGCTTTAAAAAAACTTACAATGCTCCAAGAGATCACTAGTATTTATGATCTCAAACAATCCACCTCTAATAATACTTCAAAAGAAGAAGTATTTATACAAAATTTACAAATCGTTTACAGTAAATGTTGTCTCTATGTCTAATACTTCAAAAGAAGAAGTATTTATACAAAATTTACAAATTGTTTACAGTAAGTGCAATGTGTTGTATAAATGTTGGTGTTGTGGAAGTGGGATCAACTAGGACGTGGACCCAAATTTGAAGTTGTGCTTACAGATTAACTAGGAGATGTAGATGTATTTCTGTTTTTCTTAGCAATTAACTCAATTTCTTTGATCCTTTGACTTGATAATCTGAGACTTCCCTCATTCATGTCTAATAGTGTGGTGGAATGTGTTGTATAAATGTTGGTGTTGTGGAAGTGGGAGCAAGTAGGATGTGGACCCAAATTTGAAGTTGTGCTTACAGATTAACTAGGAGATGCAGATGTATTTGTGTTTTTCTTAGCAATTAACTCAATTGCTTTGATCCTTTGACTTGATACTCTGAGACTTCCCTCATTCATGTCTAATGGTGTGAATGCGCCCCCTATTTTATCATCCATTAGTGTCACAAAATATTTAGGAAAATATACAATAATATATTTAATATTTTAAATGAAATTTATAAATAAATACCTATATATTTGTTTTCTCTTTCCATGAATTCACAACACCAAAACCATGTGTACTTTTGTTTGTATTACTCCTTCCTTTGTAAACTCATTTTATCTGTATGTAAATTCATTTTACCCTTGTAGAATATCTGGATGGTTTTGCAAAACCATGGGTTGATTTGTATGGTTGGAAGAGTATTCTCACTTGGCTCTTTTACTTTCACATGTAACATGATTTTACTCATGTAAATTGATTTCACCATGCTTGTAAATTGATTTCACTTTAATCTTCTATCATGAAATACATTTACATGAATGTTATATTTGCTCTCTTGTACATTCATTTCATGTGAAATTTTGGCTTTTATTTTCTCTGATAAATTCATGACATCCGAGAATTTTATTTCATGTATCATTGTAAAACCATTTTACCTTTGAATCTCATTCCACTACCATAGTCTCATATTTCTTGTAGCTATATACTTTTCCCTCAAGAATGGTTTGACCAATAGCTCTAAAATATTACCGCATTCTCATATCTTTGTATTTCACTTGAAATTTGTCCACTCTATATTCCCATAACATTTACAAGATTCAAAACCAAAATAGTTAATGGTTTATCACACCACTTTAATGTGCTAGGTCGTATTATTTTAGAGGACTCCATATAACATGGGGCTGCCACCTTGAAAAAAGGCGGGATGGAAAAATTGCTAATGTTGTACATAGATTGTCAGATGTCAATATGGTAATATTTGAGGAGCAGATAGAGATGAGAGGAGTAGATAGAGCCGAAGAAGAGGAGGACATAGAGCCATCGGAGCAGAAACCATATAAATATGCATTAACGTAAACGGAGGTGGAATAGTATGAATCCCTGACAAATTCCCTACCAAATACACTATCAGAGTTGCAGATGGATGGCAGAGACAACACGATGGGAAGATCCAACAGTCGTGGGCGATAAAGATCCACACAGGTTAACAAGCGGGAGGACGGGCGGGAGAGTGAATGTGAGCTGTCGGATCAAAGAGATATTTCTTGGATACTCTACATGGAGCAAGGCTTACAAGTGTTGCAATTATCGACTGAAGAAAATAGTGGAAATCATGGATGTAAAGGTTGATGAAGATCTTCCAGTAAAGGAAATTGAAGAACATGAAGATGAATCTCTCATTGAAGAAGAACCTAAAGAAGAAGACATAGATGAGGAAGAAGAAGAAGAAGAAGAGGAAAGAGAACCACCTAATACCCATTATAAGATGAAGTATGTCCAAAGACACCATCCAGAAGAGTAGATCATTGTCGATGAAGATGAAGGTGTGTAGGCCCAAAGAGGATAAAAATTACACCCAAGAGAAAATTCATTGCCCTCCTATCTATGATAGAACCAGAAACATTTGCAGAAGCAAGTAAGGATCCTCATTGGGTAAAATCCATGGAATAAGAAATGACCCAAACTGAGAAGAACAAGACATGGGAGTTGGTACCTCGTCCAAAGGACAAAAACATAATAGGAACCAAATGGGTGTTCAAAAATAAAATGAATGAGGAAGGACAAGTTATCAAAAACAAGGCAAGACTTGTCTGCAAAGACTATTCACAAATTGAAGGAATTGACTTTGAAGAGACATTTGCACCAGTGGCCCATATGGAAGTTATCAGGATGTTCTTGGCATTTGCTTACTCAAAAGGATTGCTCAAAAGGATTCAAAATTTATCAAATGGATGTTCCCAATGCTGCAACTTGTTTTGCAAATTCTCAAACTGAAAGACAAACCGCTCTGCATATTGAACATTGAACTACACACTGAACAAAAAGTTGAGAAGAAAACTGAATTTGAAAATAGAAAAAGGCTCAGAGTCGTGAGCTTATATGCACCCTGCTACATACCCTATATAGTTGAAAATCAAGCCGACTTAAATAATAAATGAATGCCAATGAAGTGAGTCAAATAGTTGTAGAAACAAATGGACTACATGAATGTTTCTCAGTAAACTCGGAAGTATAATTTGATCATTTGTTTGCATAATTAAAGATATGATATATAATGGAAATTTTTGATGTGTTTTTTCCTTATAGAGAAAACATGTTTGAAAACTTGAGCTAAAAATAACCTCCATGTAATCTACTATAGGATGAACAAAAGCATAATGTATGATATTTTCTTGTAGGCCTTCCATGACTAATGGATTAGAAATATCATCAATATTGAACCTTGAAAATACTTCTTCATTCTTCTACTTGAAAGCATAATCATCCTCAATCTGCAAATCAAAAGGTAGTACAATTTCCTCTTGCCAGATTTCTTTAGGATCTCGGAATCTCTATGATTGAATTTGAGAATGCAAGCATTTAATTCCATTTTCATATTTCTCAGCAACTAACTCAAGAACTCATATTTTAACTTCAAAATAAAAATTTCTTGATTTGAAAAAGAAACACAACTTTTAAAACATCTTGATCAAGCTCACATTCTAATAATGCATCCTTGAATTCATTTAAAATTTCATGAAATGAATGGTTTTCCACAAACCCTGTCATCCTATATCACCATTAATGATTTGGAATATTGATTCTTTGGTTATGGAATCGCTTTCAACTTTGAAGCTCTTGATCTTGAATAATGCAGTCGCCAGGTGAAAGGTAAAACCTTCTAGTGTCTAATCGTTGTTCACCATCAACAACCAGATCTGAAATTTGATGCATTTTCAGAGGAAGATAAAACGTCATATCCCCAGTATGGCGCCACTATGTTAGCACCAGTCATTTGAATGTTGTAGGAAAAATCACAATAATGTAACATCAAACCAACTTCAGGATGGGAATCTAACCCTTCCAATCCCAAAGAGGGCTCTCTCTGTAAAATTTATCTTTGTTGCTGGAAAATCATAGACTACTTTTGATTGTACTTGGTTTTGGAAGAGTGATTGTATTCAATTTAATTAGCATCTATTGGGAAATGTATTCAAAAGGTAAATTGGATCGTTGCATCAAATTTTCACACAGTAAACTTAGTGCAAGTTAGGAATATTTACTGGATATTTCAGAATAATAAGTGGATGATGGTAGAATAATGAAAACGTTTAGCATAGCTAGAGAGAAATTAAGAATTCTTTAGCCTGGGATTCAGTCAACCAGGAAGAACTAAAGAGCACTCACGAATTCTTTAGTTTGGTCTTCAGTATAAAACATACATATTGCAAACGAAACCATGTGTACTTTTGTTTCTATTACTCCTACGTTTGTAAATTCATTTTATCTGTATGTAAATTCCATTTACCCTCGTAAAATATCTGGATGGTTTTGCAAAACCATGGGTTGATTTGTATGGTTGGAAGAGTATTCTCACTTGGCTCTTTTACTTTCACCTGCAACATGATTTTACACGTGTAAATTGATTTCACCATTCTTGTAAATTGATTTCACATTAATCTTCTACCATGAAATACATTTACATGAATGTTAAATTTGCTATATTGTACATTAATTTCATGTGAAATTTTCGTTTTCATTTTCTCTGATTATTCATGGCATCCTAGAATTTTATTTCATGTGTCGTTGTAAAACCATTTTACCCTTGAATCTCATTCCACTATCTTAGTCTCATATTGCCTGTAGCTATATAATTTTAGGTCAAGTATGGTTTGACTCGTAGCTATTACCAAATTCTTATATATTTGTATTTCTCTTCAAATTAATCCACTCTATATTCCCATAACATTTATAAGATTCAAAACCAAAATAGTTAATGGTTTATAGCACCCCTTTAAAGTGGTAGGTCATATTATTTTAGAGGACGCGATATAACTTGGTGCTACCACATAGAAAAAAGGGGGATGGGAAAATTGCTAATCCCATGTGATTTTGGGATGTTAATTGTTGGATGATTTGATTTTCATTGTTCATTCATTTTTACGAACCTGGAGGAAAATAAAATTTAACAGGGTTTAACTCTTAGTGGAGGGTGGGCCATTGGTTGACTTTGCAGGGGAAGAGGTCTAAGTTTTTTGGCTTATATTCTATAAAGAATTCAATAAAATCCAAGGCTATAAAACCAGAATCTCTACAATATATAACGTTTTTGTCACACAAACCTATACTTAATTATTTGAAAGTTTAAAATGAATTAACAATGAAATTGGGTGATAAAATGGGAAGTTGAGTAAAGGATGATGAAACATGGACACGAAGTGGGGTAGCAAGCCCAAAGCTTCATCATGAAAATGAATTAACAATGAAAGTGGGTGATAAAGTGGGAAGTTGAGTAAAGGATGATGAAACGTGGAGACGAAGTGGGGCAGCAAGCCCAAAGCTTCATCATGAAAGCAACAAATAATATCTGAATCATCAGATTTCCTATAATTTATTTGAAAGTACAAGAATTCAATAAAGTCCAAGGCTATAAAACCAGAAGCTCTACAATATATAACGTTTTTGTCACACAAACCTATACTTAATTATTTGAAAGTAGGTATTCGACTTATGCTGGAGTAATATTAAGATGAATTAACAATGAAAGTGGGTGACAAAGTGGGAAGTTGAGTAAAGGATGATGAAACATGGAGACGAAGTGGGGCAATTCAGCAAGCCCAAAGCTTCATCATGAGAGCAACAAATAATATCTGAATCATCAGATTTCCTATAATTTATTTGAAGGTATGTATTCGACTTATTCTGGGGTAATATTAAGATGAATTAAAAATGAAAGTGGGTGATAAAGTGGGAAGTTGAGTAAAGGATGATGAAACATGGGGACGAAGTGGGGCAATTTAGCAAGCCCAAAGCTTCATCATGAGAGAAACAAATAATATCTGAATCATCAGATTTCCTATAATTATAGGACCCTAACATCGGATCTAGCTTGGGGAAGGAAGTCTCCTTGGAGGTGCCAAGAACCATAGATCTCTAAGTTTATAGATCATTGCCTTTTCCATTCAGTTGTTCCCAAATCTGCAACTTGTTTTGCTAATTCTCAAACATAAATCAAAACCACTCTACATATTGAACATTGAACTACACACTGAACTAAAAGTTGAGAAGAAAACTAAATTTGGAACTAGAAAAAATGCTCAGAGTCCTAACCTTATTTTCACCCTGCTACCTATCCTATATTTTTGAAAATCAGGATGACTTAAATAATACAGAAATGCCAAAGAAGCCAGTCAAGAAGATGCAGATACAAATGGAATGCTTGACTGATTGTCAGTAAACTCAAAAGTATAATTTGATCATGTGCCCACATAATCAAAGATGAGATATATAATGGAAACTACTGATGTATTTGGTCCTTATAGAGAAAGCATGTTTGAAAACTTGAGCTGAAAAGTACCTCCATGTAATCTACTATAGGATCAATAGAAACATAATGTATGATATTTGCTTCTACACCTTCAATGAATAATTGATCAGTTGTATCCTCAATATTAATCCCTAAAACTACTTCAAGTTTCTACTTGAAAGCATAATCATCCTCAATCTGCAAATCAAAAGGAAGTAAAATTTCCTCTTGCTTTAGAGAAGGAGTATTTTCCAAGAATTCTTTAGGATCTCGGAAATTATATGATTGAATTTGAGAATGCAAAATTTTAATTCCATATTAATATTTCTCAACAGCTAACTCAAGAACACATATTTTAACTCAGGAGAAAATTTTCTTTATTTGACAAATAAACACAGCTCTTAAAAAATCTTCACCAAGTTGAAATTCTGATAGCCCATCCCTGAATTCATTTAAAATTTCATTAAATGAAAGGTTTGCCACAAACTCTGTCGTCCTGTACCACCATTAATGCTTTGGAATATGGATTCTTTGGTTATGGAATTGCTTTGAACTTTGAAGCTCTAGATCTTCAGCAATGGAGTCGCCAGGTGAAAGGTAAAACCTTCTGGTGTCTAATAGTTGTTCACCATCAACAATCAGATATGAACATTGATGCACTTTTATGAGGAAGATAAAATGTTCTATCCCAAGTATGGTTGCTATTATGTTAGCACCCTGTAATTTGAAGGATGTTGGACAAATCACAAGAATATAACATCAAAGCAACTTCACGATGGGAATCTAGCCCTTCCAATCCCAGAGATGGCTCTCTTGCTCCTTGAAAATATTAGAATATTTATGGTTGTACATAGGTTTTGGAAGACTGATTGTATTCAATTTAATTAGCATCTATTGGGAAATAGAGTAAAAGGTAAACTGGATAGTTGATTCAATTTTTAGAAGAGTAAACATAGGGAATGTTAGGAATATTAACTGGGTGATGGAAAAAAATGAAAAGATTTGGCATAAATAAAGAGAAATTAAGAATTCTTTAGTGTGGGATTGAGTCAATCAGGCAGAACTATAAAGAAGTCAAGAATTCCTTAGTGAGGCCTTCAGTAGAAAACATACAAATTGCAAAAGCAACCAGAATAATGTACTCAAAAGTAAATCCTATTGATCACATTTCTGTTTTAAAATTTGGAATTTAGGTGATTACAGTGAAGAGATGATAGTGAAACACTTTAACATAAGAAAAACATCACCACTATTTAAGCCAAAAGAATCCTATGAATGGTCTCCGTAGTATTGGAGCAAGGTGATTACAGTGAAGAGATGATAGTGAAACACTTTAAAATAAGAAAAACATCACCACTATTTAAGCCAAAAGAATCCTATGAATGGTCTCTGTAGTATTGGTGCTCCACCGCTTTAAAAAAACTTAGAATTCTCTAATAGATCACTAATGTTTCTAATCTCAAACAATCCAATAAATGCTATCTCTAATAGACAAGTATTGATGCTCTAGCACTTTAAAAAACATAGAATTCTAGAATAGATCACTAATGTTTCTCATCTCAAACAATCCAATAAATGTTATCTCTAATAGACAAGACATTTTTATATTGTAGATAAACTAAAAAGCTCTAACTACTAGAGATTAATAGTTCTGGTGGAATGTGTTGTGCAAGTGTTTTTGTTGTGGAAGTGGGAGCAGGTAGGATGTGCACACAAATTAGTGGTTGTGCTGGCAGATGAGCTAGTAGATGTTTGTTGTGGAAGTGGGAGCAGGTAGGATGTGCACACAAATTTGTGGTTGTGCTGGCAGATGAGCTAGTAGATGCATATGCATCTCTCTTTCTCTTATTAATTACTCAACTGCTTGTTCATCCTCTCACTTGGGAAAGGGTGTGCACTCAAATTTGTGGTTGTGTTGGCAGATGAGCTAGTAGATGCATATGCATCTCTCTTTCTCTTATTAATTCACTCAACTGCTTGTTGATCCTCTCACTTGGGAATCTGAGACTTCCCTCATTGATGGGTGGTCCTGTGACTGCCCTACTATTTTATCATCCATTAGTGTCACAATTTTTTTTGGAAAATATGTAATAATATATATATTTGAATAATATTTCCAAAATATTGTAAATCAAATTTATAATTAAATTTCTACAAAATCATGCTTGTCTCCAATCTGTGGTTTTTGTTTTCTCTTCCCATGAACTCACAAAACCAAAACGATGTGTAGTTCTGTTTCTATTACTCCCTTCTCTGTAAATACATTTTATCCTAATGTAAATTCCTTTTACCCTTGTAGTATAAGGGGATGGTTTCGCAAAACCATGGGTTGATTTGTATGCTTAGAAGAGTATTCTCACTTTACTCTTTTACTTTCAGATGCAACATGATTCTAATCATGTAAATTGATTTCTCATGCCTCTACATTGATTTCACCTTAATCTTATCTTGAAATGCATTTACATGAATGCTATCTTTGCTCTCTTGTACATTATTTTCATGAAAAATTTTCCCTTTTATTTTCTCTAATAAATTCATGGAATGCGTGAATTTTATTTCATGTGTCACTGTAAAACCATTTTACCTTTAAATCTAATTCCACAACCTTAGTCTGATATTCCCTCTAGCTATATAATTTTTCCTCAAGTATGGTTTCACCCATAGCTCTAAAATATTACCGCATTTTGATATCTCTGTACTTCCCTTGAAATTAATCCACTCTGTATTCCCCTGATTTTTATAAGACTCAAAACCGAAACAGTCAATGGTTTATCACACAACTTTAAAATAGTAGGTGGTATTATTTTAGAGGACACGATATAACATGGCGCTACCATGTAGAAAAAAGTTGAGCAAGTAAAACATCCCCTCTGTATTCCCCTAATTTTTATAAGACTCAAAACCGAAACAGTTAATGGTTTATCACACAACTTTAAAATAGTAGGTGGTATTATTTTAGAGGACACGATATAACATGGCGCTACCATGTAGCAAAAAAGGTGAGCGAGTAAAACAACTAATCTAACATGTTTTGAGGATGTTAAGTGTTGGATGAGCTGAGCGTGTGATATGGAATTTTAACTGTTCATTTATTTTTATGAATCTCAAGGGAAATAAAAATGAATGGGGTTTAATTCTTAGTGTGGGGTCGAACTGGTTGACTTTGCAGGGCCAAGAGGTAGTGCAGACTTGGAGGGAGACATTAATATAAAATCCAAAACATTATATTAATAGAGTTTGGACAAAATAAGCCCAAGGCTACCCACTTGTGTTTGGCCTTAGGTGTGCTAGGCTTAGGTATTGTGAATGAAGGTCGCATGGAGATGGAGCAGGAGCCAAGCTTTTGAGCTTATTTTTTATGCAAATTTCAATAAAATCCAAGGCTTTAAAACCAAAAATTCTTCAATATATAAACTGTTTGTCACAGAAACCTATTCTTAATGATTTGAAAGGAGACATTTGGCTTATGTTGGGGTAATATTAAAATGAATTGACAAGGAAAGTGGGGTGATAAAGCAAGAAGATCAGTAAAGGATGCTGAAACATGGAGAGGAAGTTGGGTGAGTTAGCAATCCAAAATCTTTGTCATGAGAGCAACAAATGATATCTGAATCATTAGATTTACTATAATTATAAGGCAGTAACATCGACTCCAGCTTGGGGATGGAAGTCTCCATCGAGGTGTCAGGAACTGTAGATCTCTATGTTTATAGACCAGTGCCTTCTCCATTGGACTATTCCCAAATCTTCAACTTGTTCTGCCAATTCTCAAACTACAATCAAAAGAACTCTGCATACTAAACATTGAACTACACACTAAGCTGAAAGTTGAGAAGAAAAATGAATTTGAAACTAAAAGAAAGTCTCAGAGTCCCGAGCTTATCTATACCCTACTACCTACCTTATATTGTTGAAAATCAGGATGACTTAAATAATACAAAATGCTAATGAAGCCAGTTAAGCAACTGAAAAACCAAATGAACTGCTTTGTTGATTATCAATAAAGTTATAAGTATAATTTGATCATGTGTCCACATAATCAAAGCTACGATATATAATGGAAACTATTGATGTATTTGGTCCTTATAGAGAAAACATGTTTGAAAACTTGAGCTGAAAAGAACCTCCATGTAATCTAATATAAGATCAACAAAAGCATAATGCATGATATTTTCCTCTAAGCCTTCAATGACTAGATGATCAGTTGTGCCAGGATATTGCTATAACTTTTCAATGATTGCCCACACTACTTAGCCATTCTTCCATTCATCCCTTACTTCATTTATCTAATCTGGTTGGATAATAGAAATAGCACAAATAAATGCTTCCACATCCTCTTCCTTTCTTTAGAATGCATCTGCAACAACATTTTGCTTCTGTTTTTTAGGTGATTTCAAAGAAATTACCAGACATATTTGTGACCCATTTTTGTTGCTCTTCTAAAGATAATATTTGTTATAAAAAAGTATTTAATACTATCATGATCCATTTATACCTTGAAGTGTCTTCCCATCTGGTAAGTTTTCCATTTCTTAAGTGCATGTATTATTGCTAACATTACCTTCTCATAAATATCTTTGTGTAAATACTTTCCCTTTATTGGATGAATTTCAAAAGAAATGGTTCTTCCTTCTTGCACTAAAACAACACCAATTCCATTTCGTGAGGCTTCATATTCCACAAAAAATATTTTGTGAAGTCTAGCATAGCTAATACTAGTGCTTGACACATTTCCTCTTTAACATGTTCAAAGGTCTCCATTTCTTCTGGAACCCAATAAAATGCATATTTCTTCACTAATGTGTTTAGAGGTGTTGTTATTCTCCCATAATTCCTAACAAACCTAAGATAACACCCATTCAACCTGAGAAATCCTCGCAGATGCTTTATGGATGTAGGATTTTTCCATTCCTTAATGGATTTAATTTTTCTAGGGTCTACCTTAACACCTTCATGAGATACAATATGACCTAGATATTCCACGTCCTATACTCCAAAGAAATATTTGGAGGTTTTTTCATATAATTTTTTCTCCTCCAATAATTTGAGAACCATGTCAACATATTGAACATGATCCTTCCAATACTTGTTGTAGATTATTATATCATCAAAAAATACTAAAACAAAGTTTGTAAGGAAGGGTCTGAAAATGGAATTCATTAAGCCTTGAAATGTAGAAGGTGCGTTGGTAAGGTCAAAATGCATGACCAAAATTCATAATGACCCTCATGAGTTCTAAATAATGTTTTTGGAATGTATTTAGTCTTTATTCTGATTTGATGATATCCTAAATGGATATCGAACTTGGTGAAGTAAATTTCCCCATGTAATTCATCCAATAATTCATCAATGAGAGGAATGAGAGATTTGACTAGGTTGCATTATAGTAGCCTCTAACAATTATGCAACTGTACGTTCAATTTCACTCTTTAGGGCATAGATATATTTGTAAGGCGTGATGTTTGTATGAACACTTCTTCGAATCAAATGAATAACATGATCAGATCACGAATAGGTGTCATGCCTTTGGGGGTCTCAAATACCTTGGAATGATTGTTGAATACTTTTTGGAGATTTATAAAAATAGATGATTTCAATGTGGGAACCTCTAGTGAACATAATTATGCAATTATGCCCTGTTTTTATTTATTTAGAATGTTTTTCATGGCACTAGATTTGATTATCCTTCCTCATTCCCCTTTGATACCCCTTAATTCAACTTCTTTTCTTTCCTAACTTGGGAAACTAGTGCAGAAGATAGAGGGTTTTATATTATTATGCAAGAGGAATTTGAGTACAACAAGTTACCTCTAACAATGATAAAACTTACATATAAATAAAAAATTAAAGAAATACATGCGAGGGTTTACCTCATCCCCAAGCCACGATTAATCTAATGAGTGATCTATCACCCTCCCAACAGATAATGTGAAGTCCATATTCAATCATTGCATAGGCTTGTGTCCTACCTCTGGAGGACTACATCACTCCAACTGCTGGATCAATCTACTAGATGAAGAGTATCATTCAACCATCTCGGTTCACAACCTTGATTCTCCAACAAAATCTCAATCTATAGATGACACTCTGCACTACCGTTGTGTGAGCTCCTCTAGGATTGCGTAAGCTCTACATGAGCCCCTCCAGGACTGTGTAAGCTCTGTGTGAGCCCCACTTGGGCAACATAGTCCTTTGCACTATCTTCTTGCCTCTCAAGTTTCCTCTCTACCACGTACTCTGGCTCAAAACATTCCTTCTGATCCAAATCTCTACTTCTTCCCCTCTCACTGCAACAAACCACTGGTTTGATTATCTCAGCAAATTGTGCCCCAGAAAATCGAATTGATTGATCAATCTGCTCACTTGGTGTATCTCCAATTGATCCCCAAGCCCACTCTTATAATTTTCTTATTGATGAATCAATGACCGAGATTAAGTATGTAATCACTGACTACAATTAAATTAGAATTAATCCTCATCTCTTAGAATATTCTCACCCATATTTTCATTAATACCCATTAATATCTGTCTTTTCCTATGTTTATACTTGGGAACCCCATTAAAAATATTAATTATTTTAATAAAATACAATCTCAGTGGAATTTCACCAAATGATTTCCAGGTCTTGGAGATCTCATGTGTTCTATCCCCTCCACAAAATTTTCTGGCTAGAGCACATCTGATGCCACCCAAAATAAACATTTGCAACCATCACTTGACACTATAGTGATAGATATAGGAAGAAATTCAATTCCATGGTTATCTTACAATGAGTAAAATTATGGGTTCTACCTGAATCAATCAACACTATTACCTTTTTCTTCTTGATACGTCCCTCTATATTGAGAGTTTGAGGAGTGGTAATTCCTGGAAATGCATTACAATAAATGGTCAGATTTATTTATTCATTCTCTAGGGTTTGTTCCTGGTGTATATCCTCTTCTTTTGATATTTCTTGTTCCTTTTCTTCCTCCTCTTCACAATATATCTAAAATAATTTCTTCTCGTCACACTTATGACCTTTAGTGTATTTTCTGTCACAACTATAACAAAGCCCTCTTTCTCTTTTTTCTTCCAATTTTTGTGGTGTTAGCCTTTTAGGTCGTGCAAGGATAGGGGCACCAACACTTCCATCTTTATAGTTGTGAGTGGTAGGTTTCCTTGTTTCCATAACATTTCTTCCAATTTTTCTTGCCAACCTGAGTACCTTCTCAATGAATCAAGTTCCCAGAGGGGAACCTCATGTTGGATATTATCCTTTAAAATCATTATGAACACATCAGTCCTATGCTCATATGGAATATATTTTACACTTATATTCAATTTTGTGAAGTCCTCAATGTGCTCCACCGTTCAACCCTTTTGTTGAGATTTATCAATTGGCTAAAGAAGGTGTTTCTCTTTGTATCCTCATAATGTGCCATAATTTCCTCCATAAAAATTGACAATGTGACTCTTTTTTTACAAGAGCGAAGACATCAATACGATACAAATTAATTGGGTTCCTGTTGAAGCCCCGAAAATCGGGTCGACAACAAGGGGGATACCCACCCGGTCCGGACCTTGGTTGGCATCTCCTTATCCGTTTGGTATAGTGGGTCCGACTGGGGATAACGGGACCAGTTTCCCAATCTTGGGTGTGTGTGTGTATAGAGTTGAACTATGCTGATCTGAGAGTATTTTAAAGCTAATCTAAATCAGATTCTTTAACTTTACTCTATGCTATTGTATCTAATGAGAAACAAAAAATCAAACCTGTTCTAACCCGGGATTGTATATCTTCCATTATGCGATCTAAAAAGATTTCAAATAATAACTGGTAATAAAGATCATTCGGCTATCATAAGAAAAGAAACCATTTGAGATAAACCACTTTGCGTAAGAAGTTAGGCAAAACAGTTGTGAACAACATATCGCATAATAAGCCATTCATATGTCACACATAAACCATATGACTCCATCGTACAAAAGTGCCAAATGATAACCCATATATTCATGCAGTAACATATAAAAAACTGAAACTGTAAATCAATTAAAGAGTATAAGCAGACATTGCCAAGAGATAAAAGTACCATTTATGACTAGTTCTACCCATAAGCTTCAAGCAAAAAATGATCTATCTCTACTTGTTCTAAAATCTACCAAGAGTACAGAAGTGCAACATCAGTAGGAGATATCAAAATGGAAGTAAAAATAAATCTCGATCCATCCATTCATCAAAACCTCCTCTGAGGGTGCAGAAGTGCATGTTCTGAGGATAAGTTTTTGACAAATCTCCGGACCCTTCTCTAAATGCATGAGAAGGGTTAAAATACTACTTCCTAAATCAAATAATAGTGTTTTTACAAAATTGTAGGATACGGCTCTCAAATGCCCGTCCTTTTTCTAATCTAAACAAAAACAAATAGCAAACTACTAAAAATAAGTTATTTCTGAATTTGGTCTTTGAAACTGCAAATGTTCAACATGGATTTGAGAAGAGTCGGTTGGCCGACTTCTGCGCTGAGCTGGGCTGCGAAGACGGAATCTATGAGAGCTGCCACTACTTTCTCTGCTGAGTTTGTGATTCATTTCACAGTCATCCATTGACTATGTGGCTTGACTAAATATGCCCAATAGCACTCCCAATTCAACCTGTTCAAATCCTGGATCGTTTTTCCCTTTTCCTGCGCCTTGAAGCCTTGGGCTTTATTCTTCTTTCCCATTTGCTCCTGCATTCGGCTTTTTGAATCTTCTTATCTCCTAGTTCTTGCAAGTTACGAGCGAGGTGGAAATGACTAATTGAGAAAGGTGATGGGAGAGTTTTAAATGCAGCCGATATACTAAATATGCCACCTTACATGCAACAATCCTTTAGCAAAGCACGCGTCTTTATTTCATTAAATAACTGACAACTAATCCACTTACTATCATTAAAAGCACATGATTTGGAGTCAGATTATGGTAAGTGGTCTATCTTTGAATGGCGTGCCCGAAGGATTTGCAATTAAATGATTCATGATTCGCTTTATGCTACATCTAAGATCATGCCATCGCAAGGCGTGCTTATCGCAAATTGCCAGATCGCAGATCGTGTCATCGCGGCGATCGCAATATCGCAGGTCGCAACATCGTGGGTCGCAGGAGTTTGATGTTTGTTAAGTATTTCTATTTCATTTCTGCGATGTGCGATCTTGCGATCGGTGTTATCACAGATCGACAGATTTTTAGGTTTTTTCCTTATGAACATTACTTACTGCGATGCGATGTTAGGCTTAACGTTGGGGGCCTTGCTCATTAATGCAATTTCTTAAATACCTTCACCTCATCGTAGACTTAGGTTAAAATATTCGAAAGACCGCTTTAAGCCTGCGATGGTATCTTTATTTGAAGAAGGAAAATTTGATTTTTCTCAAAATTAAACTAGGGATCCCCTATTTATTTAGTATTTGGACAAATACTCAAATGAAAAAAGGGGGGGTTGTTTCTGGCCACAACAATTGGCGATTCACTTGGGAGAACCAGTTATCTCTGACTCTTTTTTGACGTTTTTCAAACTTCTAAAAATAATAAAAAAAAAATCTTAGAAAACTTAAACTTTATTATATAAAGATAAAAATATTATACTTCAAACTATCAATGATATTTTGTTTCAACTCCTTTCTATTTACTTGTATTCTTAGCTTGTTCTTGCATTTACACCAGCCCTTACTTGGTCTTGAATAAAAATTAAAATAAAGTCTTCTCTATATAGCAGTCCTTTTCAAATATGCTTCTTTGTCGCAGGTAGAGCCTCTGATGCCAGCAGGTGTCCATAGCCGCGACAGGGTTACCTATTAACCAGTAATGATCCTTTATCCTACCTAAGTGTTTACAACTATTTAGAGAAAAACCCATTTTGACACTTTTACTTTTTTATTCTCTAAAGAACAATGTCTTGGTTTGGTGGCCAAATTACGACACAGTCATTCACTAGATTGATACTTTTGTTGAACAAGCTGGCTCGTGATGAGACCCCCTGTCTTTTGATTGCAACAATCTTGAGTCGTTGCCCTGTTTTGGTGGACAGATTTGGCAAAGTCAGCAAGTTATAATATCTGTGATGATGATAAGTCGGCTCGTGATGAGACCTCTTATTCTTTGAGATATAGTGTTTTCATTGGATTGCTCCCCTGAATGCTACGATTTCCCTTGGCAGGGAGGAAGTCAATTTTATTTCCTTAAGAAAGATATGGACGAAAATAATAAAGCTTCTTTGGTAATCGTTGTTTCTACAGGGACTCCTCATCTTGTTATTGATGCCTTTCATTGTACTGACGTAAAACAATTGCTTTGTTGAGATTACTTTCTTCAGTTTTTTTGGAGTTGAAACTAATATCATATATGGATTAAAGTTCTATTGATAATAAAGATCAAGTTTCAAAGAAAAACATTTGTCATTGATAGAACTAGAAGTTCAAAATCTTGATAGAGAAAAAGGTGTCTTTCGTAAACGTCGACCAAAACAAACTTTATTCATGGGAAAAACTTAACAAAATGAGAAGCAGACATTCCCTAGGGTTGTGTAGACAATAGGGATGATCTTCTTTTCTTATTTCTACTATCAACTACTCAAAAATAAACCTAATTACTTAACTAAACTACTCCTACTCCTACTCTAATTTTATACAAAAATTTGACTAGGTGAAATGATATTTCCAATGAAGCCACTTTCTCATTTTTACTCCTGTACGTATGCAGCTTTCCAACGTTGGTGTTAAGAACGAAATTTTCCTTGGAATATTAACATTGGGTGTGGGAAAAGAATGCATAACTCCAGTTGGAATTTTGTCCGAAATTTCTTTCTCGCAAAATCTTCCCTCCAACTGGATATCTATTGAATCATCAAAATAAGGATGAATTTCTATTATATCTTGATGATCTTGTAATGGAGGAAGTTCTATACTTCCTTGACATAGCTTAGCTTTCCACAATGGTAGGTCGTCTTTTGGATGCTCTTCGGTAAGGTGTTGGTCATACCAGAATAATCTATCAAAAAACTGAAAATTTAAAACGCAATCCGATTTTGTACAAGATGAGTGTAAGTGGGAACAATAATAAAAAAAGTTTTTTGTGCAAATAAAGTTACAGCACAATTGGGATAATCTTGTAAAATTTTGTTGTTCACAAGAACTGGCGAGGTCATGTGAAACAGAAGATAAATTATGATTATGAATAGGCGTGGGGGTTTCCTCATGGTATGAATCATAGATCGGGAGATCGTCTTGGTCAGGAAAATCAGGCGAATGATCTTTGGCCTCAAAATGAGGATTAAATGATATGTTTTCCGAATTAGAATATCTCTCTTTTTAGCTTTGATGAGTTACTTGAGAGAAATTGATAACATCGTCGTTGGCAAAGTAACCATCATAACTAATTTTATAAGTTTCCCTAGAATCTTCCTTTTGTTCATATATCTTCAAACAAGGAGATTCAAGTGTTCCTTGCTTGGAAACAATCGAGGGATGTTCTATAGCTATCTCTTTATTTTGAAAATCTAATGATGACTTATTTGACATATCCTCTGTGTTTTCTTAAATATCTTTAATGTTGAGAGGGGAAAAGTTATTATCGTTAAAAACATTAGGGTAAAGAGAGAAGTGTGATTCTGAAGCAACGCATTTAAAATTATCATCATGAAAAAATATTCATTCATCAGATTCAATATAGACATCGGGTTTCAGATCATACCTTTGTGTACTGATACTTCCTGAAAGAAAAATAGTTTGATGTTCTGACCTTGGTGTCTGCATCTGTTGACTTGTAACGAGATCATCTGACCTAGTAGCAAAGTCATCTTTTGGTTCCAAGGCAGGCTTCCCTCCATCGTCCTCGCTTCTGTCTTCTTGTATTAGAGTATGGATAACTCCTAGGCTTTGAGGGATTTTTTCATTATGAGAGATTTGCATATTCAAATTGGAATTCTCGTTCATATTAGAAAGAAAAGAGACAAAACTCGGACTAATTTCTGCTTGATCAGATATAGGAAGCAGGGAATGTTTAGCATAATCTAAAGATTCTTCATCTATAAGTTCACTTTCCATATCGTACTTTAGACAATCCAAATGAAATTGCATATTAAAATACCTAATAGATTCATCGTGTTTCTGAGACAATCAATTTCATCGTATACCTGGTCATAGTTATAACAATCAAATTCAAGAATAAAAATCTTGGTGAATTGGTCCCAGCTGTGAATTGATGCAACTGGGAGGTTTCTGCACCATTTTCTAGCTTCCGCCGTGAGTGTAAGAGTAAAAATCCTGCATAAAATGCCTTCATCAATTCTTGGAATATCATAACTTCAAATTCTTTGAATAAATTGAAGGGCATGATTAAAAGCAGAAGAGTTATTCTTACCATTGAATTTTACCTGAGACAAGAGTCTTACCACTTCAGGTGGAGTGTTGGAAGAGGTAGGAATATGGATTCATCTCCAAATGGGAAGTCTGTGAGTAGCCATCCAAATGAAAATGTTACGATTTGGAAATCATTCCAACAGACACTATGTTCAGGCCCTCCTTCTCGCGCCAAATATGTTGAAGCGCCGAAAATCGGGTTGACAACAAGGGGGATACCCACCCGGTCCGGACCTTGGTTGGTAGCTCCTTATCCGTTTGGTATAGTGGGTCCGACTGGGGATAATGGGACCAGTTTCCTGATCTTCGGTGTGTGTGTGTGTGTGTAGAGTTGAACTATGCTGATCTAAGAGTATTTTAAAGCTAATCTAAATCAGATTCTATAACTTTACTCTATGCTATTATATCTAATGAGAAACAACAAATCAAACCTATTCTAACCCGGGATTGTATATCTTCCATTATGCGATCTAAAAAGATTTCGAATAATAACTGGTAATAAAGATCATTCAGCTATCATAAGAAAAGAAACCGTTTGAGATAAACCACTTTGCATAAGAAGTTAGGCAAAAAAGTTGTGAACAACATATCGCATAGTAAGCCATTCATATGTCACACATAAACAATATGACTCCACCGTACAAAAGTGCCAAATGATAACCCATATATTCATGCAGTAACATATAAACAACTGAAACTGTAAATCACTTAAAGAGTATAAGCAGACATTGCCAAGAGATAAAAGTACCATTTATGACTAGTTCTACCCATAAGCTTCAAGCAAAAAACGATCTATCTCTACTTGTTCTAAAATATACCAAGAGTACAGAAGTGCAACATCAGTAGCAGATATCAGAATGGAAGTAAAAATAAGTCTCGATCCATCCATTCATCAAAACCTCCTCTGAGGGTGCAGAAGTGCATTTTCTGAGGATAAGTTTTTGACAAATCTCCGGACCCTTCTCTAAATGCATGAGAAGGGTTAAAATACTACTTCCTAAATCTAATAAAAGTGTTTTTACAAAATTGTAGGATACGGTTCTCAAATGATCGTCCTTTTTCTAATATAAACAAAAAGAAACAACAAACTACTAAAAATAAGTTATTTCTGAATTTGGTCTTTGAAACTGCAAGTGTTCAGCATGGATTTGAGAAGAGTCGGTTGGCCGACTTCTCCGCTGAGCTGGGCTGCGAAGACGGAATCTATGAGAGTTGCCACTACTTTCTCTGCTGAGTTTGTGATGCATTTCATAGTCATCCATTGACTATGTGGCTTAACTAATTATGCCCAATAGCACTCCCAATTCAACCTGTTCAAAGCCTGGATTTCTTTTCCCTTTTCCTGCACCTTAAAGACTTGGGCTTTATTCTTCTTTCCCATTTGCTCCTGCATTTGGCTTTTTGAATCTTCTTATCTCCTAGTTCCTGCAAGTTACGAGCGAGGTGGAAATGACTGATTGAGAAAGGTGATGGGAGAGTTTTAAATGCAACCGATATACTAAATATGCCACCTTATGTGAAACAATCCTTTAGCAAAGCACGCGTCTTTATTTCATTAAATAACTGACAAGTAATCCACTTACTATCATTAAAAGTGTGTGATTTGGAGTCAGATTATGGTAAGTGTTCTATCTTTGAATGGCGTGCCCGAATGATTTGCGATTAAATGATTCATGATTCGCTTTATGCTACATCGAAGATCGTGCCATCACAAGGCGTGATTATCGCAAATCGCCAGATCGCGGATCGTGTCATCGCGGCGATCGCAATATCGCAGGTCGCAACATCGCGGGTCACAGGAGTTTGATGTTTGTTAAGTATTGCTATTTCATTTCTGCAATGTGCGATCTTGCGATCGGTGTTATCGCAGATCGGCAGATTTTGAGGTTTTTCCCTTAATGTTGGGGGCCTTGCTCATTAATGCAATTTCTTAAAGACCTTTACCTCATCGTAGACTTAGGTTAAAATATTCGAAAGACTGCTTTAAGCCTGCAATGGTATCTTTATTTTGAAGAAGGAAAATTTGATTTTTCTCAAAATTAAACTAGGGGTCCCCTATTTATTTAGTATTTGGACAAATATTCAAATGAAAAAAGGGGGGGTTGTTGCTGGCCACAACAGTTCCAAATATAAAGTTGCAATGCATACCTTTTTTGTGTTTTGCACATTAGGGATATCAAAATTACTTCTCCATCTATGGTATCGAAGTTATAGGATCCTTGCCATCAATCTTACTCATATCAGCGAGTGGAAAGTGCTTGGTCTTAAATCCAACATTAGAGTCTACGAAATCATGATTAACACTTAATGTTTCATGCCATTTAATGTAGATTCCTAGTATTGGTGATCATATCCACTAATCAAGAGATTTTGGTGGGGAAAGCTTCCTCCATTCATGGGGAATGATTCTTAATCATTTTGAATAAGTACCAAGTCTAATTTTCCTCTAGGGTTATATTTTCATTCGTGTTCTTGTGGAGAGAACTCGCATTTTTGCAGCTCCATTGTATTTTCTTGTAGGGATGTAATTCTATTGATGAAAATAATGAATATTGATGTCACGTTAAAGTTATAAATATTTTTCTCCTCCATTGGTCTCTGAGTTTCCTTGGGCAAGGCCATCCTAGGAACCTCAGAGCCCTTTTGCATCATTTTCTTTCCTTCTTTTCACTTCTTATTTAGATGCATCTTTAAATTTTATTTCTTTCTATTTTTGCATTTAGTATTAGTTATTTCTTGTTGTAGGAATGAGTTAAATGGTTGATCTAATTTCTTTTGCAGGATCACAGTCATTATTTCATCCTTGGAAAATATTTGTAATTTATAGTACTCATTGAGCTGCTTGGATTAGTCTTCTTATTCCCAAATTTAGATTGTTGGACCTCCTTTTTAGCAAAGAACGGTCAATTTATGTTATTTTTTACAGCATGCTAACAATATTCAATGGATTTGGTTCTACTTGCATTACATCACAAAAAAAATCTACTTCATAGCAGAAATTACCCCGCTGCATTTGCACTTGATTTTGTTAGGCATTTTTTAGATGTACTAGCTCACTGTTTTTGAATTTCTAGATTTTTGAATAGTAATGTTTTTCTACTTTTTTGCATGGGTCAACAGAGGTATTTTTGAGTGATTCCACTTGGAATGGGGTTCTAAGAAATCCTAGTTACTAAAAAAAATTGTCCCATCCAATTTGGATTTGATTTTCTTGGTCATTAAACCCTCACTAATTTCATCATTTCACAAGGAAACTTTCGCAAGATTTTTGAGCAAATCCATCCGACTTCCAACTTTGGTTTTGAGTTCTAAAGTCGTCCTAGGCACTCCCTTGCCTCATTCCATCCACCAAATACCTTCCCTAAGCTTTGCATCAGCTTCAACATCCATATTTTTACTCTCGACTATATCCTGTAGGTTTTAAGGACATCTTGTAGGTTTTCAGTACTTCCTATCAGTTTTCTTGTAGTGCCCTGTTTGGAGGCCGAATTGAGGTAAAACCTCCAAGAAGCCACACAAGGTCACCTAAGGGTCCAAAAAACCTTTTACATCACCAAAACAGATTATCTTTCACACTCTCACATGAAAAATGGAAAAAAAATAGATTTATTTTATTCATACTCATGCACAACAGTAGAAGGTTTGATGTTTTGAATATGCATGCTTAGGACAGTAGGAGTTCATAAATGTTAACTTAGAATTCTTTTGAAGAAAAGCCTCTTAGCAGTTAGTTGGAAAATGGTGTGTTTTATCATTTGATTTTAATTTCTTTCCTTCTACTTTCTTTGTTGCAATAGGTTAAGGTTCCATTTCGAACATTTCATTTTCTGCAATTAGTTTAGGATTTGAATAGAGTGCATGCACTCCATTACATCATCACAGCAAAGGAAGGACACATTGTATGCTGAAAATATAGTGTCGATACCTATTAAGCTTCTATAAACACCGGGTTAATAATTAAAGTTAGTAGCCTTGGGATTTGAAACATTCTTGTTACAATACCGAGGCTCATCACTTTTTAGTGTCATTGCCAAGGAGGTGTCAAAGTATGCATTGTTTTCTTCCCTAGAAGGTAAATCAACATCAATATTGGTAATTCAAGCTAAACTTGGGAATTTGTTTGATGATTTTAAAATAGAAATTCTTAGCAATCTAATAAAACAAGTAAAAATGTTAAGAATGAAAGATTAAGGAAAAGAAAATGCTGATATTTGTGTTGCAGAATCAGATGATGTTAAACATTGTCCATCATTACCAAGGTTGAAGGAAGTTTACCAAGAGGACAATGGAGAAAGTTGATCACCAATGTAGTTATGTTATGTAGCTCCAAGAGGACGATGTGTTTCAGGGAAAACTAGTTTCGATTCAAACTACTAGTCCCACTAAGATGGGTAGCTATCTTAGAAACAAACAATGAAAGATTTTCAAGAGTTCCTTTAAGTGTGATAGATGGAAGAGAAGAAAAGAGGACCAACCTGGATCTTCCACTTTGATCCTAGCTTGATTTCTCCTTTCCTAGATAGAATTTTCCACTCCTCTCCTACTTGTCTTGCCTCAAAGAGTACATGTATAATCAAAGTAACAACAAACTGTCAACGCATATCTATCTAAAACACCATAAACAATGCATAATCAGAAACACATTAACCATACAATTGCATTCATAAACAATAAGATTCATAAACATGATTGTATGGAGGAAAACTCAAAGAACTTTATTAATAGTAATGTAAGAGAGGATTACAACCCAGTTTTCTGATCTACCACCATCCTCATAGTTCTAGAAGCCCTCTTAACCTCATGAAGAAGCAAATCACCCAAAAATGCAATGTCTTTTCTCACCAACAAACCAACATCACTTCCTTACAAAATGCAAAATTCCAGCCTCTAGATGTCTTAGATGAGGGATCAATTTATAGATGTCTTGCAAGGTTGTGAGTCATCTCTTGGTATTTTATTATTCTTGGTTCCACTTGGATATTTCATTGATCTCTTACTCATCCCTGGGTGAATTCAGAGAGGCGAGTGTCATAGGCGAAGTTTCTGAAAGATTCCATGATCATCCACCTTGCAATCTGTCTCTGCCATTCGTATATTCTCACTCATCACACGACAGAGAAGGCCATTTTAGTATGCATTGCACCTGGCTAGTTTGGCAGTCAATATGCATCGTACCTTGCCCATGGAGCAGTCTATATGGTCCATTTTTTGCTAGTTCTGAGTAGTTTTTCAGGTGGAACTTCTGGGAAATGATGTAATCAGTTGAACATGATCCTTTAGGGTATGAGACAACAATTTTAGGGACTTAAGGAGCCCTTAGTTTATGGAAATATGAGTTTGGGGTTGCAGTCCCAAATACGTCTATAACAGCTAGCCCCTAAACCATGAGGTCGTAAATCTTCTAATGTCGGGTGAAATGCTTTATCATGAGGATCCGAGTTATTCGTACTGGAAGGTGACCTGTATAATGTTGTCTAATGCATTACTATTTGGTGAGAGAGTTGTGATATACTTTCCATACTAGAGTCCCTCTCATACCTCGTAGAGTACTAGAGAACCCTCGATATACTTCCATACTGGGACATGATTTCATCCTCGAGATACAATGAAGGGAGTGAACGACAACCGGTATGTTTTAAGATGTCGGTACATGTCTCTAGCCTAGACCTCTAGATATTTATGTTATTTTACAAATGCTCGTTGGGTTGATTGAGGTAAATTTTAAGTTTAACTTGAATTAGGTTTTTGTTTTTGGCTCAACGATGTCACCTGAATCCTTATAATGAAAGTGAATGAGGAAAATGAAATATTTTCATTCGATGAAGGCTAGAATAATGAGGGAAGAGATACAACCAAGAAAATGCATCAACCAAGAAAAATGCATGAAAGCATAATTCTTTAACTTTCTAATGCAAAATGTAAAAATGAAATCTACTCTTCCACTTTCACTAACAAATACAATGTAAAAAATGCAATCCTATGAGAAACAAAAATCACTTTTTCTTTCACTAAAATGTACTAATCTTTTTGTTCTTTTCCTTTCACTAAGATGCACTAATATTTTTCTTATTTTCCTTTCACTTTGATTAAAAAATGAAAACTAATGCAATGAGAAAAGGGAAAAATGCAATCTAAATCAACTAAAATCATTTTTTCATTCACCTTTTTTTTCGAATGAAAATAATATCAAAAATACTTAAATGAAGAAGTCCTTTCACTTTTCTTTTTGAAATAATGAAATCAAAACAAGAATTCACTTTCAGTTTTACGAAAGCAAACAATTGTAATCTACTTTTGACAATGGAGTAGAAGTAATTTTCAAAGTATCAAAATGATCCAACTCTAATGAAAATAAATTCGTAATCACGAATCGAAAGAAACTATAAAATGGTGTCTTTCTTGTAGCAAAACTCCCAAATGGAAGAAATCAATCTCATAGAGATGAACAAAGTGATGGGTGAAGGGTGACCTAGAAAAGCTAGAAGGAAATCAAGCCTCAAATAGACATCAACAAAGCCAAGAGACAATTTTAATCACACAAGGATAACAATGAAGACAAACACACTATAATTACACTGACAATCACTCACGAAGGTTGAAAAACACTGAAAACAAGAAGAAACCCTAATTTTTCGTCTATCCTCTAAGATCAACACGCTTGTTAAAGGAAAAAGGGTGATGAAAGGCAGAGCATTGTGATTGTAAATGGAAAATCAACACTGACAATGCTTTTGTCACAGCAGAAAACGCGATGGGAGAGAAAAATAAGGAAAAACAAATCTCCGAAATCAGAGCATGCTCAACACTCTCATGAAAAAAATAGTGACTGCATATAGATATCGTGATGTATACAAGACAAGAAATTGATGATTGGTCAAAATCATCAGAGAATTTGATCGAAGGAATGGATGGAATGGTTATATCTTGTATAATATATAAATAAATGATTATGGAATTACTGGATAGATATGGAGATGCATTAACTGAGAAAATCTAGGGATGTGTTCCCTTCTATAGGAGAAGCTAGAAATCAACAATTAATGAAGATTATTTTTGTTGGGGACCAGATCCACTTTTTGAGGAACTTTGGAGGGGGAATGAACCATCCTCTCAAGGAGGTTTCTTCCCCCATAAAATTGTATAGCTACAATTCAAATTACCCTCTAGGGAAGAGGAATTTTTAGTGTTCTTATGAAGACAACTTGTTATGCAGGAGTTCTACTTTCATTCACAACAAATATGTACCTGACTTGATTCTAATAATCAAGTTTGGTTTCATTTTTAACTTCTAGGAGTTTGTCTTATTAATAGGAATATGAGTATCCTTGCTCTGGGCCATCTGAGGAGCCTCAGAGCCCTATTGTGCATTTTATTTATGCTCTTTCTAGCATTTTCTCTACATTTATCATTTATGCATTTAATGTTAATTCCTCATTTATCATAAGTTTTATGATTAAATGATTGAAATGAGTTTTTTTAGTTTTTTTTATATAATAAATAATATGATGCATCACTAGAATAGCTTAGGAAAGACATTTTGATGATTGGATTACAACATAGAATAATTTATTAGTTCACTATTCTCAAATTTCTAGTTCTAGTAGATTTTGTTTTTGAATTTTAGGACATGTTAATGTTTCTATTTTGAGTTTATTCCAAATAGATTGAAGTAAAAAAAGTCAAATTATTAATAAAATTCACCTCACAACATTTTCATTTGATTAGCTTAGGCATTTTCTTATTTAGATTAACTTACTAGTTCACTCTTATGAAATTTCTGCTAAATTTTAGCACGTGTTAATGAAGCTCTTTTAGTTGATTCAATCTCCCTTGAATTATAAAAACATTCAACTTGATAACAAAATTTATCCTGCAATATTTTTACTTGATTAGCTTATGAATTTGACATGTTAACTCGGCAAGCAAGCTTACTAAACGTTTCTTGTAGCAAACGAGAGTTTCGTATAGAAGTATATTTTTCAGCTTCTTCCTTGCATAAATTCACTTTAAATTCATAACAGAAGTATATTTATTTCTTATAAACCCCTATGAATCCTCCAAGTCCACTGTGGATGAGCCCATGCTTGGCTAGGTCATCATTTAGCTTCTTTATTGCTTGCTTCTTCAATCTTGATTTCTGCATCTAGTCTATATTTCCTTTCCTACAATTTACTTTAAGAAACATGTGATTTCTTTCCTACAAGAGTAATATAGGACTTTCCTTTCTTACAAACTAGAATATATTTCGTTCATTTTCGTTTCCTTTCTCACAAAATAGATTAGATTTTCATTGTTATCATATTCTTATGTGTGATTTACATTCTAGCAAGTAGAAAATATTTCCTTTCTATGATTTAATTTACAACAAAAGTGGAATAAGTTTTCTTATTTCTATTTACCTTCTTAAATTTAGGAATGGTATCTTACCCATATATTTTCTTATTGAATTTGTTTCATTTTCTTCTTTTACTTGCATCAAAAGGATTCAGACTAGGAAGAGGAAGGTGTTTTTTGAACATAAAGTGTTGACCACCATCTTAAGCTTGTATGAACCATGAGTTGATAATTAAAGTTGAGCCCTCAAGAGTTCCAACATTCTTGTTGTAATATTGAGGGTCATCAAATACCACAGACATAAGAAATTACCATGGAATGTGTTGGGTCAAATGAGACAGAACCTTGATAGAATCTTGAGAGTACTATTAGGCCCCTATACTACTAGAGTAACCCCTTATTGTTATTAGTACAACCCACTTATTATATTGATGTACCCATGTAGTTCCCCTATTGTTACTATTGTGCCCCATAGAAGCCCACTATTATTATTATTGTGCCATTACATTATTATTGTTATGTAGGCTCTGATTATGTTATGACCCCTTAGACTCCTATATATAAAGAGGAGGTATTTTCATTTGAATCATCCAAGAATTGTTAATTTATTTAATGTAAAGGAGTTTGACCCCTCGAAGTGGCTGAATTCTAAGGCGTTGATCTCTCTTTTCTATCTATTCTTGAGCTGGTTCCATAACATTTTGTATCAGAGCTTTGGATTCTAGGGTTTCGCTACTCCAAACAATTCGTCGTGGAATTTTTGCTATAATTTTTTTTCTACGATGTTTCAGAAGCTAAAAAGAAAACCCATTTGAGAAGACATCGTGCTGAATCTCAGGTCCAAATTTCAGAGCTGTTCGTGCTATATTTTTGAATATATGATCTGAGGACGTTGGTCCTTTCGCAAATTCCTGAATTACATTCAAAACAGGTGACCCAGGGAAAATTATCATAACTTTCTCTTTGAGCATCAGATTGAAATTTTGTAAGAAGGTACAAAAATAGGACGAACTGTAGTTTCTTTTCTATATTTGTCAGAGCCAAAGGTCAAAACAGGGACACGTGGCATGTCGTACAAGTTCGCTCTACTGAATTAGTCTATAATCAGGTCACTGTGGAAGATTTAGTAAATTGTTCATTGGAGAATCCAATTGGGGTCAGACTGGTGGCATTGGAAAGAGGACGTAGAGGATTACTACAGGTAATAATTTTAGAACTTAAAGATCTGAAAGTACAGAGTTACAGTCATTTCTAGATCGAGCTCCTAAAATCAAGAAATAGCAAGATGAGGAAGTTTGATGGCAAGGATCCGGTAAATTGGATACCTCAGATGGAGCAATATTTTGATCCACATGGTGTACCACTGTTACGAAAGGTATGTATTGCATCTTCATATTTAGAACCGGATCAATTTTTATGGTATAAAGGGCTTTGTTCTCGTAAAAAATTTATTACATGGTCAATTTTCACGGAGGAAATGATAGCACATTATGAGGATACAAAGAGCAACACCTTCTTTAGAGCAACACCACAACAATTGGAAATAGTAAAAGGGATTTGTTACATATTGGAAAGTATGATTATGGCAACCAGGAAGTCTGCCCCTCACAACTATAAAGATGGAAGTGTTGTTTCTCCTAGCCTTCCACAACCTACAAGGGTTACACCACAACAATTGGAAGAAAAAAGAGAAAAAGGTCTTTGTTACAAATGTGATAGCAAATTCACTAAAGGTCACAAGTGTGTTGAGAATAAATGATTTTACATAGATTATGAAGACGAGGAAGAAAAGGATCAAGAAACATCAAAAGAAGAGGATACACGTCAGGACCCCACCCTAGAGAATGAAGAAATGAATCAGACCATATCTTGTAAAGCATTGGCAAGAATTACCAGTCCTCAAACTTTGAATATAGAAGGACATATCAAGAAGAAAAAGGTGCAAGAAGTTAAAGATCACATCAAGAAATAAGAAATGAATCCAACCATATCTTCTAATTCATTGGTCGAAATTACCACTCCTCAAACTATCAAGATAGAAGGACATATCAAGAAGAAAAATTTTCAAGTGAAAGATCACATCGAGAATCAAGAAATGAATCTAACCATATCTTGTAAAGTATTGGAAGAAATTACCACTCCCCAAACTCTAGAGATATAAGGACATATCAAGAAGAAAAAGGTTCAAGCAGTGAAAGATCACATCGAGCATCAACAACAAGCTCTCCAACTTTTAAAGGATAAAACCACTTCCGTGCAAAATCAAACGAAACAACAGATAGATCAGAATCATAGTGAAAAATATTTTGATGAAGGTGATTGGGTATTTTACTGCTACATCTCAACCAGGCTATTTATGGGAAGGAATATTGGCAATACTACATGCACTTAAAAAATGGTGACCTTACCGAATGGGAAGACTCTTCTAGGATGAGGATGTGGAAGCATTGTTTTGTGCTATTTCTATTATCCAACCAAATTGGATAAATAAAGCAAGGGATGAATGGAAGAAGGAAGAAGAAGTACGGCTACTTATTCAAAAGTTGAAAAAGATCCCAATTCAAACAATATTGCCAGAAATTGAAGAGGAAGGAAAAAACATATTGGAACCTGGAGCAGTCATAGAAACAAGAACCCGACAGCTACGAAATCGATCAATTTCAGAGTATCTCATCAAGTGGAAGAATTTACCCACTGAAGATTCCACGTGGGGAGGACAATAATTTTATACATAAGCATCAAGAACTACTCAAGCGTTGAGGACAACACGTTTTAAGGAGAGGGGCATGTTAGGCCCCTATACTACTAGAGTAATCCCTTATTGTTATTAGTACAACCCACTTACTATATTGATGTACCCATGTAGTACCCTTATTGTTAGTATTGTGCCCCATAGAAGCCCACTATTATTATTATTTTCCCCTTACATTATTATTGTTATGTAGGCTCTGATTATGTTATGACCCCTTAGACTGCTATATATAGAGAGAGGAGGTCTTTTCATTTGAATCATCCAAGAATTGTTCATTTATATAATGTAAAGGAGGTTTCCCCCTCAAAGAGGCTGAATTCTAATGCGTTGATCTCTCTGTTCTATCTTTTCTTGAGCTGGTTCCATAACATTTAAGGTGAAATATTCACTAGGGTTCTTAGAGCCTCACTTTTAGGTTATTATGATTTTTTACTATTTCTTGGAAGATATGGTTAGTAGGTCTAGATACCTGAAAAAGGTGGTTCAACTAGATGGAGTAAAAAATATGACATCTAACACCTAGACTAATCTTTGATACCATTTTAAACGCACACAAAGGTAATAGGATGAATTTAGATAAACTCATGTGATTGCATTCTATTCACAAGATTCACATATTAATACATAGTTATGACCCTTGGTTTTCATCTTACAAGAAGTTACTTGGACTTCAATGTATATTGGAATTCCTCCACACCGTCCCTAATGATTTAAGGACACTATTTCCTCAACACCGTCCCTAATGATTTAAGTAAGTGTCCTTTATGTAACATACTTTTGGAGTAGGTAAATTTGAAGCACTATGGAATCATTGTTATATTGATAGAAAAGTATTGTGAGAATGGGACAGTATAATGTGAAATATATTCTCAAAATTGCTACAATCCACCTCACTCGAGCACATATTACAGATACATAAGATATTCTTAATACCCTTTTGTACATTACCATATTTTAGTGTAATGATTAGATTTTGTTTTATTTTAATTTTTCGAATTACGCTTATTTTGTTTCACTCTTTGCTAGTAGATATGGTTAGATTTAGTCATTCATGTAGCATTTACAGATGGTTCCAATAAATGAATGTAGAACGTTATGTTTGTAACATTTCTATTTTATTTTTGCATTATTCATCTGTTGAATTTGGATGAGATATACATTGGCACAATAACCAATATTGTTATGAAGTAAAATATGGTGATTATGCTATTATTTAAAGCACCTGTGTTGAGAACCTATCATTTCATTGTATATTTAGATTTTCAATTAGTTTTTGTCTCATATAAACAAATTAATCGCATAAAAATTGTACATAATAATCCTCAAACGTTTGTAATAAATAGTAATATTTAAATATACATAATTTTATTTATAGACCCCAATTTTGCATCTCCCTAAATCAATTTTCCTAACTCCATAGTACATATTACTACATTGAATACATCAGCCAAGTGTAAAACCAATCATGCAAAAAGAAACAAAATTTAAATTTTACTTTAACCAACTTTCCTAAACACCTTAATACACTCATAACCAAAGCTAATACTTCAATAAGAAAAAGGAATGACAAAGTTTCAATACTATCTTCAATATACACCATTCCAAAAGAACATGGAATAGAATATATGGTCACCTTAAATTTTATATTTTGCGAATATCATATTTATTGATCTAATATTTTTTTCATAGTCACTAATTTACAAGAATATAGAATATAGTATATATCATTGCACATTATTGCAATGATTTTATTACCAAAGTCTATACATGTGTGTATATTTGACCCTCTTTCAAATTTGAACTTATAAACTCTTAAGAGGAGTTATAAGCCTTTCAATCCAAGTATAAATCAAGTACCACCAACATTTTAAATCCAAAATATAGAAAAGATATATGTTTCATTGTTTTTAGAGAATGATACTCAATGTTTTTCTGAAAGATTTCTTCCTTTTACTATTAATTTATAAAACTATTAGATATAATTTATCTGTTACATTTTTCAATCAATAATAATCCAATTTGTACACCCATCTTAGACCTCACCAATAGCATTAAAAAGAAAAATCACTTTTCATTAGTTTTAGTTGCCAAACTGTGGTGGTGGAAATAAATATTGGATAATTTACCCTAACTCCTCATCATGGTATAATGACCTTTATGATGATGATTATGATGATTACTTATGTCCACTAAAACTAATGCATTCTACCAGACTTTAAGAAGAAGAATAATCTAATTGTAATTCTTTAGAATCTTATTTCTATGCTCAAAAACAAGGGAAAGAAGTGCACCAAGATCACCATAGTTGGGTTGACTGAATGAGTCACGAAGACTGGGAGTGTGATAGATGTTACGGAAATGAGAGAGGATGTGAGTAAGGGTCAAATAGTCTTAAAAAAAAAATTCATCTTCCACTCTCTTAGTACAGAAAATTTGACAAATTCTCTTGTCCCATGGAGTCTTGGGAGTAGAACACCCCCCAATTTCACTTCGGAGTTCATGAGAATTTGTTCTAATCTTAGTGATGTTCATATTTTCCTTTGAGTTGGTCACCTCCTTATAATGTCTAAAATTCCTTTTAACCTCAAACTCCTTATCATACCATAGATTATCCTTAAATTTGGAGGTGACAATATATTTTAAACTATCATAGCATTCCAAGATGATCTCGTCATTTATCCCCCAACGGTTGAGCTAATACTGTGCATCCTTATGCCACCTAGTGAGCACCAGATTGTAGCAAGAACGCTACAAATCCTGGGTTGCCAACTTTACTTTTATCAACCCGGTCATTTGTAACAAACTTGGAAGCGTCGGTGATGTACGCACAAGTACTTGTTCTTACTACAGTTCGTCACTTGGTCATCCGATGCAAGATCACTAGGAGCTCAAGCCAACTTCTATACATCTTAGAAGAAGCTCTATGTGTGATGAACGAAGAAAGATTGCTCTACGGAAGCTATTCTAATTTCTGAAAGGAAAAAGATTGGAATGTAAAGCAACACCTAGTAAACCCTCATTAAGAAGCTAATTCTACTTTTGCCAAAAAAACTATGAAAACCATGAAAGAAATACCATTACTTACTAAATAAAGTAAACAACATCTAACCATGCTATTTCTGGAAGTAAATAAGCAAAAAACATATTTTTGGATTTTTATGTGTTTTTATGTGAATTTGACATGCATCGAATTTATTGTGTCTGAGTGTGGCAGTGAACAGGTGGCGTTGGAGGGCAGTTTTGAAGCTTGGGAGGATAGAATATGGTTTGGATGGGTCCTAGGAGGTCTTAGGTGGCCTTCTGGAGTCTTTTCCCACAATCAACCTTCAAAAGAAATCCTACAGGAAAAACTACAGAAGGACACAAGGAAACTACAAGAGGAAAACAAGGAAACTATAGGAGGCCTACAGGAGGTCCAAGAGCAATTTCCGTAATTTTGAGGGTGTGATAGTGGGTGGAAAAGGTGGATTAAGGTTGAGGTGAGGTGTTATAGCACCTAAGGTCAACCATGAATCACCAGGAGAGAGAAAGATGATTGGGTTTGGTCAAGGGGAGAGGAAGAAATTCTATGAAAAATGAAGGAAACTAAGGCAGAATTGAGGGGAGGTTTGGGACACCTATAGGGCATGGATCTAATGGGGATGTGATTTTTAATATGTTGGCCTACCACTAGAAGATATCTGCTACAGAGAAACAGACATTCAACCAAGAAGATCAAGCTAACAATGAAATGAGTGCATTTAGAAAAATAGAGGTTTGCATTAAAGTGGTATAAACTATGATCTATGAAACGAAATGTTATGATGCAATAAAGGAAAGCATGAAACAAGACTATTGAAAATTAGGAAGTGAACATTATAAAGGAGATCTGAAGCTGTTATGTACCTAGGGGGGTAATATGGGGTACCGAGGGAGGTACCCAAGGTAATAATGTAATAATGGGATGGGCCATGGTAATAAATAAGGTGGTTAACCCATGTCATGTAAGGGACCACAAGTAGTTAATAATAATGTAATGGGCCCATGGTATTAGTGATGGTATGAGTAAACCATGGTATTGATGCATGGTATTGTATGTATGAGGCCTATATAGATGCTAGAGACTCCACATGGAGAGATATGAAGAGAAGTATTCTTGTATGAATGGGTTGTGGAGTGTTCTCCTTCCTTAAGGAGTGATTGTACGGTGTTGCCCTACCTTAAGGGTTTGACAATAAAGAATCATTTCTATCTATTCAGATCTTGTTATTCTTGGGTTTATTTACATAATCTTATATTTTCATATCAGATCTATAATATTCTTGGGTTAGATTTACAACAAGTGGTATCAGAGCACTTTCTTGGGCACAAAAGTGGAATTTTTTTTTTACTTTTTGCAGGATTTCAAGGGCGGCGAGTTTGCAGATCAGATCTGTATGTTTCGGTTCAAGATCTGAAAAATATGATTGCAGATCTATCTTCCTTGTGAAAAAATAGCCGATTTCAAAAAAAAAAAATCGGTCAAATCGGAGTCTGGATGAAGGAGATATCGCTGATCTAAAAATCAGTAGGGTTGGAGACAATTTTTCGAGGCAGCGAATTTGTGGCGCAGATCTAGATGGCCTGGTGCAAGATCTGTAAGATCTAATTGCAGATCTGGAATATTTGTGAAAAAACACCCAATTTCAAAAAAAAACAATCAGGCGAATCGGAGTCCGGATGAGGGAGATATCGCTGATTTAAAATCAGCACTTTTTTGAGAAATTTTGGGTGACGGCGGGAGAGTAGCACCGCAAATCTGGAATTCTAGTGCCTGGATTAGGATTTCTATCACATGGGAAGATGCAAAATGATTGTTCCATTTCTAAAAACAGGTCATAATAAGGATTCTGAGCAATATTGATGAAACTGTGACAATTTCAAAAATTCGCCAATTTTGTTTTGTGATGGCGTACCTAGATCAGAGTTCAAGGGACTTGTATAAATTTGACGGTCCTCACACGTCAATATGGCTAGCACAAATGGAGCAGTATTTTAGACTGAATCATATCCTAGATGATTGGACTAAGATTAGGGAGGGGACCCAGTACCTGGACAATGAACGAAGGCAATGCGCTGAATGGCATCAACGTCGCAATGGACCTTTTGGGAGTTGGGCCCAATTTTCCAAAGCTCTTATAGAGCGCTTTGACCGTAAATCAAATCTTGTGGATAAGCACACACAGACAGACACACAGCCTAGCAAAGCTGTTATTTTTACAGGAAAGAAGGAAACCAAGGAACCAAAAGGGTTATTTTTGGCTGGTATCTTGGTATTGCAGGTTCATGGATTGATTCAGAAAGAGAAAATCATTGTGTCTATCAATCTGAGTTGCAAACAAAATCTTATAAATGTCAACTTAGCAAAGAAATTGCAAGTCCCAGCAAAACAAATTGAACATACACAGGTTGATAATGAGGATGTTCAAGTGTACAAGGATTTGAAGATTTCTATGGATAAATATGTGTTTCATGGTGATTTTTATGCTTCAGATATGGATAACATGGATGTTGTTTTGGGATACCCTTGGATGGACTTAGTGGGTACTATAAATATTAATGTGCAGAAGAAATTCCTGAAGCTCTGGTATAAAAAGAAGAAAATTACATTACAGGATATTTCCATTAATAAGAAGGTAGAGTCCAAGGAGGTTGAAGTAGAAGATGTTACAGGGACTGACATATCATATGACGAGCAGTTAATGATCGATAGTCAAACACAAACAGAGGCGGAAGCTGAAAAGGTAACAGGGGCTGACACATCTAATGAGGGTTCAGTGGCTGAAGTTATATTGAAAAGGAAGACACCACAACAGGCCCTACAGCAGGGTGAAGTCAAGCAAAAGCCATCGTGGGTTAAAACTTCAACATATCATCACCCAGATCACCCCGCAAGACAACCATCAAGATGGCAACCAAAGAGTCACATGACGGATACAAAGGAGAGACGATCCACCTACTACACCTCAACACAGAAGAGCTGCCATGGTCAACTTCCATCTCAAGCGAGCGAGGCACTAGCGAGATCGAG
>APFE030709756.1:77487-163119 GCA_000404065.3 Pinus taeda
TACCGAGGGAGGTACCTAAGGTAATAATGTAATAATGGGATGGGCTATAGTAATAAATAAGGTGGTTAACCCATGTCAAGTAAGGGACCACAAGTAGTTAATAATAATGTAAGGGGCCCATGGTATTAGTTGATGGTATGAGGAAACCATGGTAATGATGCATGGTATTGTATGTATGAGGCCTATATAGAGGCTAGAGACTCCACATGGAGAGATATGAAGAGAAGTATTCTTGTATGAATGGGTTGTTGAGTGTTCTCCTTCCTTAAGGAGTGATTGTACGGTGTTGCCCTACCTTAAGGGTTTGACAATAAAGAATCATTTCTATCTATTCAGATCTTGTTATTCTTGGGTTTATTTACATAATCTTATATTTTCATATCAGATCTATAATATTCTTGGGTTAGATTTACAACAAGTGGTATCAGAGCACTTTCTTGGGCACAAAAGTGGAATTTTTTTTTACTTTTTGTAGGATTTCAAGGGCGGCGAGTTTGCAGATCAGATATGTACGTTTTGGTTCAAGATATGAAAAATCTAATTGCAGATCTGTCTTCCTTGTGAAAAAATAGCCGATTTCAAAAAAAAAAAATTTCGGTCAAATCGGAGTCCGGATGAAGGAGATATCGCTGATCTAAAAATCAGTAGGGTTGGAGACAATTTTTCGGGGCAGCGAATTTGTGGCGCAGATCTAGACGTCCTGGTGCAAGATATGCAAGATCTAATTGCAGATCTGGAATCTTTGTGAAAAAAAACCCAATTTCAAAAAAACAATCAGGCGAATCGGAGTCCAGATGAGGGAGATATCGCTGATTTAAAATCAGCACTTTTTTCAGAAATTTTGGGTGACGGCGGGAGAGTAGCAGCGCAGATCTGGAATTCTAGTGCCTGGATTAGGATTTCTATCACATGGGAAGATGCAGAATGATTGTTCCATTTCTAAAAATAGGTCATAATAAGGATTCTGAGCAATATTGATGAAACTGTGACAATTTCAAAAATTCGCCAATTTTGTTTTGTGATGGCGTACCTAGATCAGAGTTCAAGGGACTTGTATAAATTTGACGATCCTCACACGTCAACATGGCTAGCACAAATGGAGCAGTATTTCAGATTGAATCATATCCTAGATGATTGGACTAATATTAGGGAGGGGACCCAGTACCTGGACAATGAACGAAGGCAATGGGCTGAATGGCATCAACGTCGCAATGGACCTTTTGCGAGTTGGGCCCAATTTGCCAAAGCTCTTATAGAGCGCTTTGACCATAAATAAAATCTTGTGGATAAGCACACATAGACAGACACACAGCCTAGCAAAGCTGTTATTTTTACAGGAAAGAAGGAAACCAAGGAACCAAAAGGGTTATTTTTCGCTGGTATCTCGGTATTGCAGGTTCATGGATTGATTCAGAAGGAGAAAATCATTGTGTCTATCAATCCGAGTTACAAACAAAATCTTATAAATGTCAACTTGGCAAAGAAATTGCAAGTCCCAGCAAAACAAATTGAACGTACACAGGTTGATAATGAGGATGTTTAAGTGTACAAGGATTTGAAGATTTCTATGGATAAATATGTGTTTCATGGTGATTTTTATGCTTCATATATGGATAACATGGATGTTGTTTTGGGATACCCTTGGATGGACTTAGTGGGTACTATAAATATTAATGTGCAGAAGAAATTCCTGAAGCTCTGGTATAAAAAGAAGAAAATTACATTACAGGATATTTCCATTAATAAGCAGGTAGAGTCTAAGGAGGTTGAAGCAGAAGATGTTACAGGGACTGACATATCAGATGACGAGCAGTTGATGATCAATAGTCAAACACAAACAGAGGTGGAAGCCGAAAAGGTAACAGGTGCTGACGCATCTAATGAGGGTTCAATGGTTGAAGTTATATTGAAAAAGAAGACACCACAACAGGCCCTACAGCAGGGTGAAGTCAAGCAAAAGCCATCGTGGGTTAAAACTTCAACATATCATCACCCACATCACCCCGCAAGGAAACCATCAAGATGGCAACCAAAGAGTCACATGACGGATACAAAGGAGAGACGATCCTCCTACTACACCTCAACATAGAAGAGCTGCCACGGTCAACTTCCATCTCAAGCGAGCGAGGCACCAGCGAGATCGAGGGTTCACCTTTCTCTTGGATGGCTAGATGCACGTGCTTGGTATCAATGGACTACTCTTTTGAGTAGATCTTATTATTTGTGTTCTTCTCATGTTTCGGGGACGAAACATGCTAAGGGGGGTGGAATGTTATGTACCTAGGGGGGGTAATATGGGGTACCGAGGGAGGTACCCAAGGTAATAATGTAATAATGGGATGGGCCATAGTAATAAATAAGGTGGTTAACCCATGTCATGTAAGGGACCACAAGTAGTTAATAATAATGTAATGGGCCCATGGTATTAGTTGATGGTATGAGGAAACCATGGTAATGATGCATGGTATTGTATGTATGAGGCCTATATAGATGCTAGAGACTCCACATGGAGAGATATGAAGAGAAGTATTCTTGTATGAATGGGTTGTGGAGTGTTCTCCTTCCTTAAGGAGTGATTGTACGGTGTTGCCATACCTTAAGGGTTTGACAATAAAGAATCATTTCTATCTATTCAGATCTTGTTATTCTTGGATTTATTTGCATAATCTTATATTTTCATATCAGATCTATAATATTCTTGGGTTAGATTTACAACAGAAGCAAAGCAAAACTGGACTATCAACCTAGTAAAGAGCTGCAAACACTAGAAGTCCTATGAATGAGGAAAATCTGTGTTTTTCGGGTAGCAAAAGAGTCTTTGCCTCAAATCATGGTCCCAGAGGGAGGAAGAGAGGCCAAGGCACAATTACTATCCTTTTGAATATTTTCTGATCACTTCTTAACCTGCTACAGAAAGCACAAATGGAAGAAAATTGTTGAATCGTGAAAAGCAACCTATTCTTCACCATAAAATAAAAACACATCTAACAACAAATTAATCTACAAATTGAAGTAAAGAATACAAATAAAAGTAAAGAGAAGCTTGACTACTTGGATTGGGCCATAACCCAAGAGCTTTAGCCCTCTGACGTGACTTAGTGCTAGCTCAAAAAAGACTCCATCTTCATTATAAAAAAATAGCAAGATTACATGAAATTGTCACAAAATAATAAGCTCGAAATTTGAGCAGAGTTTACATAAGCAAAAAATCTCGACCTTAGTGAGGCCCTAGATCTCTCTACTTATACATCTGAAGCTATGAACAACTTCCTTAATATCAGGGAGGCTTCGCTCCCAGAACTCGAGATAACTATCAGTCATTCTCCACTTGCTCGGTTACCTTCTGGTGCATGATTTGACTGCTTGTGCTTCGAGTTGAATGAATGGGAGTTCAAAGTGAGGAGTAATAAATGAGGGTGATTCCCTCCTATAAGTCCTCTCCTCTAGCTACTTCGAGTTATTGCTGCCATTTGACCACTGGATCCTTGACTTTGACCTCAAAATCCATCAATAATCTGCATAAATACATGTTAGAGCACATGGCATCATAACTAACTCAACTCACTCTTGTCATATTGCTTGTGCTTTTCTTTCTCAAAACCAAATATGGAGGTGGAGATAGAGAGTTTTTAGAAAATAAAAAAACAGTGGAGGTTGTGTTTTTTAAATAAACAATTTTTTTTTGTGTTTTCTACCCTCCTAAAGACTTACTTCATCCTCAAATCGAGACCACTTGTTTCATATATTGATATTAACGGGGGTCATGCATGAACCCTACCTCTTTAGACTGAAATTCATGCCGAAAATTGTGTTTTCTCCCTTCAAAATGGCTTAGTGCCCCTCCTGTAGAAGCCCATTGTCCCTCTTGTAGATTTCCTATAGGTGCTCCTGTAGACAACGCCAAGAACAATAATATCGAGTAAAGCGATGGACGACAGTGGTTATGAGGCTGCGGTGGCACAAGAGGATTACGAGGAGGAAATGAGGAAAAGGTGGTGAGAATGCGTAGGGAGGAGTGCTCATTACCCTTTATGGATATTTTTCAGTGATAAGTACTGAGCTGGCAAGGTGTACGTTAGCCATATTCGGACCACTGGTCCCTACCTACCTTTTCATCATAGCCCCTCCTCATAATCATCCCTCATTATTGCATCAGAATTCACACTTCCTCCCACTACCTATCCTTGGCATCTTGTTCTTGAGTTGACTGTGCGCACATGTGGGTGACATTTTGGATAAGTGGAGTGAACTGAATGAAGGTGGCCAAGTTAACTAGCCACCTTTCCCTCGTTCAATCTCAACCTTCTCCTTTCTTTCATATGACTCCTAATTACACAAATGCAAATAGAGGAGTGACTTAGTTACTTACCTGTGATCCGAGTGTATTTGTTGAAAGGTGTTGTGGCTCTCTCTGTTGCAGGCCTTCATTCTTCTTCATGCATGATGTCTCTGCTAGCTAATGTTTGGTTTTGTACTTTTGAAGGTTCTTCTTTTGTTCGAGTTGAGCTACATGTGCCTTGCCAACTCGCAAATGTGCATTCTTTTGCTTTCGATGCTGGACTTCTATGGGATCGGCTGCTACAGGAATTCCTATAGGAGCTCCTGTAGCTTCTCCTCCCCTTGAAGCTTCGACATTTCCCTGTTCTTGGAGTTTGAGAATAATGTTAGAGGTGTCATGAATGATGGAGGGATAATAGGTAAGCTTTAGGTAAGTTTATTGGTGCCTTTTCCTTTTTTTATTTTTGTTTTTTTAAATATTGGAAAACTATTTTTTTGTGTTTTTTCTTTGACGGGAAGAAGAAAATAATGATGTGGGGTGTCATGTCGGATTGGAAACGATGGCAAGGAGGTTTGAATATGGTAGGAGGGATTATAGGTTCCTCATGGAGCCTTTTTTTTCCCTCAAACTACCTTCTGTAGACACTTTTGTCTCTCTGTAATTCCTACAGGAGCCTCCTGTAGAAAACATAGAGCGTCCTGTGGAAAACACAGTTTTGGAAGAAAAAGGTACAGTGTGGGGAAAGAGATGCCAAAAATGATGGAGGAGGGTGTGGAGAAGAGGAAATAGATGCTTGTGTGAATGTCAGGGTCCCCTTGGCACCTGCTTCTGCTCCTTGTAGTCTGCCTGCAAACCTGCAATGCAATAAAAAAATAAGTTTCTCTTTTCTCTTTTTTTTTTCTTTTGAAAACAACTAGGGCACATCAGAGAGGTTTTCACCTTAATTAACTACCCTGGGTGCCTCCAAGGTAGGTTTTAACCCAGGGAGATTAGTCTTTTTTCTCTCTTTTTTTTTGACATCACTAGGCCGCCTCGGAAGAGGATTTCAACCCATTGATGGGACTCAAGCACCTCATGGAGGTTTTCACTTGAGTCCTTATTTTTTTATTTTGATTTTTTCGGTGAGTGAGTGAAGTGGAAGCTAAGACATGCTCCACTACCATCACTATTTTATTCAAATCTTCAATAAACTCTCACTTAGAGAGGGGTTTCTTGTAGACTTTCAACCGATGTCCATTGACAAGCATGGGGATGGCTTCATCATCAATGGTTCTGATTAGAACTAAACCATTATCATTGCATTTCTCCACAGTGTAGGGTCCCAGCCATCTTGTCCTTAGCTTGCCTTTGAAATCTTTGTATCTTGAGTCATAGAGGAGTGCCCAATCTCCCTCTTGGAATTTCTTCTCCTCGATATTTCTGTCATGCCAGATATTTCTCTGAAGCTGAACTACCTATGTATGGAGAAAGGCTTGCAATATGTATTCATCCAATCCATTGAGTTGAAGTAATCTCTCCTTCTATGCATGGCTGAGTTCTAGGTCCAACTGATCTTCCATTGTTAAGATATTGAATTCAAACTCTATTGACGGTAAAGCCTTCTTCCAATAGACCAATTCATAAGGTGTGAACCTGGTAGTGGTCTAAAATGTTGTTTTATAGGCCCAAGTGGCCTCAACTAATCTATTTGCCTAGTATTTTATGTTGCCGCTCACTACCTTGGTTAGGATCCCTTCCAATGATCTGTTAGTGACCTCCACTTGCCCATTGGTTTGTGGATGGTAAGGGGTGGAAGTTCTGTGCTTGAGCTTATGATGTGTCAGCGAGTCTTCAATTAGGTTGGAAGTGAACTCACTGCTTTGGTCTGTGCGCAACTCTCTTGGATACCCAAACTTGTAGAATATGTTTTCTTTCAAAAAGTCAGCTACTTTTTCCTATGTAACTAATTTGATTGCTTTTGTCTCTGCCCACTTTGTCAGGTAGTTGGTGCACACAATTATGTACTACTTTTTCTTTGAAGGGGTGTTGATAGGCCCCACAAAGTCCACGCCCCACTTATCAAATGTCTCAAAGGTCACTTGATGCTGCATGGGCATTTCATCCTTTGGAGTGGGTTTCCCCATCCTCTGACACCAATCACACTGGCCTGTATATCTCTTCACATCCTGATGAAGAGTGGGCCAATTATAGCCTACTTGCAAAGTGTTGAAGGTGGTTCTTTTTCCTACAAAATGACCTCCACAAGGCCCATCATCATAGGTCAGGAGGATGTCAAAGACTTCCTCCTCCCTGACACATCTTCTCAAGATCTGATCTGGGCCCATCTTGAAGAGATTGCCTTTCTATCCTACTTTTCTATTTTGAGGACAGGTGTGGTGGGAACTATTCTGAAACTAAGTAGTTTGCTATATCAGTAAACCATGGAGAGAGTACTGATATAGCAAATAGGTGTTCATATTGCATTTGGTCATCCACCATTCCTTTTTCACCTACAGGCAAATTTACTCTAGACAAAAAGTTAGCAACAACATTCTCTTTACCAGGTTTATCAATAATGGTCAAATCAAACTAGTGCAGTAAAAGAAACCATCTAATAATGTGAGCATTTACATCTAGTTTGTTCATTGAATATCTAATTGTAGCATGATCAGTGTGCACAAAGTTTTGATAGCCTGTGACATAATGTCTAAATTTGTTTAAGAAATGCCTCAAAACTACGAGTTCCTTCTTGGTCAATGTGTATTTTAACTCTGCCTTTGACAAGTTTTTGCTTATAAAGTATATGGTATCAGGTAACTTTTCATCAGCTTGTCCTAAGGCTACTCCTATCACTTTGTTCAAAGCATATGTGTGAATGTGAAATAGTAGGGCTCAGTTTGGGCATCTGAGAGTTGGGGTAGTCACTAGCTTGCTCTTCAAGGTATCTAAGGCTTCTTGACATTTTTTCAACCATATGAACTCAACATCTTTGCCTAGAAGGCCAAACAAAGGAGAGGCTATCTTGTAGAAGTCTTTAATGAATCTCCTGTAATATATGGCTAAGCCTAGGAAACTTCTGACATCTCTCACCTTTTGAGGAGGTGGGACCCTTTGGAAGATGTAAATTTTGTTGGGGTCCACCTATAGTCCTTGTTGAGATATTGCTTGACCTAGCATGGTCCCTTCAGTCATAAAAAATTCACATTTTTCCAAACTGAGGGACAGGTTCATCTCAATACAGTTATCCAAAACCTTTCCTAGGTTAGATAAAGCTTCTTGAAAGTTAGAGCTATAAGGAGTATAATCATCCATGTATATTTCTACTACATCATGAACCAGTTCAGAAAATATACTCAATACCACTCTTTGGAAAGTGGCTGGAGTGTTTCAAAAACCAAAAGGAAGGACCCGATATGCAAATGTACCCCAAGGACAAGTGAAAGTGGTCTTATATTGGTCTTCCGGGCCGATTTCAATCTAATTGTACCCACTAAACCCATCTAGGGAGGAGAAATACTTTTTCCCTGCCAAACTGTCTAACACTTGATCTATGAAAGGTAAAGGAAAGTGGTCCTTTTTAATGTCTTTGTTCAATTCCTGATAGTCGACACAGATTCTCCACTTCCCATTTTTCTTTGGCACTAGCACCAAATGAGAGACCCATTCACTTTAAAAAATGGGATAGATGAATCCCACATCAAGCAATTTCTACAGTTATTCCTTAACAATATCTTTAAGTTTTGGGTTTATCCTCCTTTGAGGTTGCCTGATTCGCTTGCAATCTTCTTTGATGTATATATGATGAGTACAGACTAAAGGATGCACTCCCTTCATCACCTTATAACTGATGAGCCCCAAAAATGGGTAATTATATGGGCTCATTTTGCCTCTTAACTCAACTTAATCTACCATTCTAATTACTTTATTGTATGTTTTTTATTATATTTATGCTAATAGAGTGAAATGGGTTAGTCATTATGCCATGAAGTCTAATGTGTGCTTTATGCAGATTTTTGGTCAAATTTGGACAAAATCAAAGGATTAATGAGCATTTCGCAGCCAATTTTCGAGGAAAACAAAGGAGAGGATATGTATGAGGATGTCACCCTCATTTATGACTCCCTACCTTGAATCCTCCATCAAAAACGTGGAGCACAAACAAGCACATCGATGCATCCAAGGGGCAGCTGAGCAAGTCAAGAAGAACTGATGTCTATCTCTAGTTCTTGGAATCTGAGCCCCTTGATTTTAGGAGGAATGTTGGGGGACTAGATTTATTTAAATAGGGGGCTTAGAGGCTCAGTAGTTTAGCCAGTTATTGATATAATTTTCGCACTTTTGTGCAGCTCTTGTTCAACTCATTTTTGAGCTTATTTTTATGGACAATTTATGTAATGTAACTTTTATTTTGATGATATAGATGACATATTTTCTGAGCCAGCACTGATTTCTTTCAGAGGGATAAAGCTCTTTGGTTAGGGCCCAACCTAAGCTTCCCATCACCTCTTGCTTTTTACTTATATGTTTTTGCTTTAGTTCATGAGTTAGTTTCTGTTACATAGGTTCATTTTACCGTGTTTATAATAGGTTGCTTTTGATGGTTTGCATAGCTGCTTTTTGTTTCAGTTGCTGAAGTAAGTTAATACAGTGATAGGCTAAGATTCAGGAAGGCCAAGAACAGGCCCTAATCTCCATTCTCCCTTCCTAAGACCATGATTTGAGGTCAAGGCACCATTGCTGCCACCAACAACACAGTTTTGCTTCTTCCATACAATTTGTAGTGTGATGATTTGATTTAAAAAGTTAGAGGGTTGCTTCAGATTCATTTTGCCAAAATTATTTCCTATTTTTGTAATAAATATCTTTGCAATCTTTTCTGTTCGTAAGGTATTGTTCAGCACTTTATGTTTCTAGGTTAGAAATTAGGTTAAGAAGAGATATGGCTCTGTTTTCTTGGTGTAGCTAGTCCATTTCTTGCTTTGTTTCGGTAGGTAGATGTGTAGATCTCTTACAACACACCTCAGCTCACAATACATCAATAAAGTAGCTAGCATCCTTTCATTTCTCACAGGTTTCACAAGTCATTCACATTCCTTCACGAATCTGCTGTAATTGCTGCACTTTTTCCATAAGCTTTCCTCTCGCCATTTGAACAAATCCAACCATCATTTTCTTTCCTGATCCTCCTTGTTAAGCACCAAACACCTCAACACATCCCTCTAGTCTTCAGCTACCCTTTACCACCATTTTTCCACTCTTAAAACCTCTAAAAATAGCTCTTCGTATCCTCCTATAGATCCTCCTGTAGATCCCCTGCAGCTTCCTGTAGAATTTCCTGTGAGTGATTTTTCAAAGTCCGATTGTAGTGCAAGTCTTCGGAATGATACTAGAGACTTCTTAGGACGCCTCCACACCTTCTTACACCTCTGTAAAAACCAAATCTACCCACCATTGCCGCAAACCCTCTGCCACAATCATAAACAGAAAAAATGCCATGCATAACAATTTGACATAAAACACATAAAAATGCAAAAAAAATTATTTTCTCATTTTCTTGTAGGAAAAATTAGGGTTTTCTAGGGTTTGCTTTACACTCTAGTCTTCTTTCTCTTTCTTCAAGTAGAAGAGTCTGTGTAGAGTTAGATTTCTTTCATCACAGTTAAAACATTCTTCTAGAAACTCATAGAAGTTGGCTTGAGCTCCTAGTGATCTTGCGTGAGTTGGCTGAGTGACAGTCTGCAGTAAGAGCTAGTACTTGTGCATGCAGCACCATTTCTTCCAAGTTTGTTACAAACTACCGGGTTGATAAAAGTAAAGTAGGAAGCCCTAGGAGTTCCAGCATTATTGCTGCAATACTGGTGCTCACCACTTTTTGGTGCCATTGCTGAGGAAGCGTCAGAGTATTGTGTGATTACTGCTTTTCCTCTTTTTTCTACTGCAACATTCTGCTAAGTAGTTCATTTCAGCGAAAGTAGAGTAGTTTTTTCTTTCAAATTCTGCAATTTCCATTTCAGCAAAAGTAGATTAGTTCATTAAATTCTGTAATTTCCATTTTAGTAAAAGTAGATTAGCCCTTTCAATTCTGCAATTTCCATTTAAGAAAAAGTAGATCAGTTCTTTCAATTCTGCAATTTTCATTCCAGATTGGTCAATTCCCAGCTTTCATTTCAACTCTGCAATTGCTTTTCGGCAAGTTCATTTCAATAGTTGCAATTTGTTTGTTCAATCAATGTTAGTTTTGTAGGTACAAACAGTGAAAAAAAAAAAAATTACTCAAAAAAAAGAAATTCCTTTTCATGGCTCGTAGGAACAGAGATAATTCAGGGAAATTCCTACCCAACACCCCCACCACATCAGAAACCCACCGTTCTATCTTCTTTAGTGGCAGTGATCGAGAATATCCTTTAGGAGAAAAACTGGAAATATTTGAAGAACTTATAGGAGAAGAAGAGGAAGAAACCATCCCTCCTGAGACAATGGCTAAAAACAGAAATGCTAGAGGGTACCTTTCGCATTCGAGAGACAAATGGGGACACTAAAATGAAGAACATAAGCCCTTCAACCCTACCTCACTTCCATGGATTAACTACAGAAGATCTTGACACCTTCCTATTTGAGTGTCTTCTTATCTGTCGAACCTATGACTATGCAGAAGATGAGCAAAAGTTGAAACTCATTCGTTCTACCCTCAAGGATGCAGCATTGCACTAGTTCATGGGGTTACCTGGAAATAGCATCACAACTTGGGTTAAGATGCAACAAGCATTTAATAACAAATGTCGGGACTACTATAGGTCGAAATATACCAAGGAAGAAATCTTTTGAATGACCATGGGAAGTGGTGAATCATTGGAGGACTATGAAGAAAGATTCCAACTCTGTTATAGAAGGGTTAGGTGCACACTTCACACCAAATCCCTGAAGTTGGTCCTACTCAGAGGAATTCCAGAAGACCTCTAGATACCCTCCATTTACTAGTTGGGGGAGACATCTACCAGCTACCTTATGAAGACATCAAGATTGTCTTTAGAAACCATTCTAGGGCAGCCAGAAAGAAAGGTAGGGGGAGTCAACCCATGGCCAATACCTCCTCCTCCAGTTCATCCCTCAAAGTTGAATTTGGAAACATGCTGGAAGATTTCAAGAGTGAGATGTTGCAGACTCTTGCCATGCAAATGGATACCTTGCATATCAAAAGGAAACAAGAGGAAGCAGAGAGGGCTTTGGCCATTTTTTGTCTTAGGTGCACCAGAAGGCATCCTAGGAATGAATGCCCAATGAAATCTATAGAGGTGTGTTCAGTCTATCAAGACGATCATATTACAAATAAGCACCCTTCTATGCCCGGACTTAAAGTTGTATACCAAGGGGCCGAAAGAGCCACTGAACCACTCTATTTCATAAACCAAAGGAGGCTGCATGGACCTAGACCTTACTAGTAGGGAATGCAAGGGACATCCAAAGCACACTACAACCCCAATCAAGCCATTTCCATGCCTTCTTGGGCCCCCCCTACTCATACTTCCTAGTCCATACCTCCTCCTTGGGCATATCCATCTGAATATCATGCTCAACTAGTTGCTCATTCATTTCACAACTATGCTCAACCACAACCTCCATGGAATGTACCTCATTAGGGGTGGAGGCCCCAGTACAACTCTCCACATGCTCTTTTCCCTCCACCACCTGCTCAAACACAACCATTGCCTCCTACTCCACCAAGGCAACCCCAAATGCCTGCTTAACTGAACCTGAACCTAAATAATAGATAGGCTCAGCAAGTATATAGTGGGGAACCGTCATGCCCAACCTATGTTGTGGAGATTCAGGAGATTAACTTAAGATCTGGGAAGTTTCCTCTAGATATCTAGCCTCCCTCTAAGGAGGATGAGGAGGATAAAGAGGAAAGTGAACCGAAAGCAATTCCACCATTTCCTTAGAGATTATCTAGAGCAACACAGCCTACCCGAGAACAAACTGAACTTTTGGGAGAATTGAAACAATTATGTGAAAAGATACCACTTCTCCAACCCATAAAGGATGTGCCTATATACAACAAGATGATCAAAGAGAAGTTCTTTATTCATCTAGGCAGGAACAAGAGAGATGCCCCAACCATCAATGTCATAAGACAACTGTCCAACCTGATATTGGGGTCGGTAATCTGTCCAAAGTATCTAGACCCTGGAAGCCTAGTAGTCGATGTCCACATCAATGGCACCATGATCCCCCATACCCTGATTGATTTAGGAGTTGCCATTAATGTGATGACCAAGGGCACTATGCTCAAGCTCAACCTCTAGGGCTCCCTGAGAAAGACCACAACAATACTATAGTTAGCAGACTACTCCACTGTGACCCCTGAAGGGATTGTGGAAGATGTAATCGTCTCCATTGATTCTTGAGAATACCCTGCTGATTTCCTAGTTCTCCAGCCAAAGGAAAAGCTCACTGGGTATCCTCTCATCCTGGGAAGACCCTGGTTGGCTACTGCAAATGCCTACATTAGTTGTTGAGTTGGGAACATGAAAATCAAGAATGGGCATATGTCCAAGCAACTATTCTTATACCCTCCTGCACAACCTTTGTTAGAACATGATCTACCTCTCTCGTTGGAGGAGGAAGATGAGGATGAAGTCTATTCTGCACCACTGTGTGTAGTAGAAGCTACCATGGGGGGGGGGGGGGAACCACAAACTAGGGATGATCTCATTGAAAGCATGATTCAGAATCCACCCCCCAGTATGTTGCCATTAGAAGAGCTATTGAAAGAAACCCAAGACAATCCTTTAGTTGAATTTTTTGTGGCTGACCCAAACTTTCTCCAAGTTAAGAATATAGATTTTGGCCCAGAAAGAACCCTGAAAATCAACTCATCCCTGTCCACCTCTTAGGAGAAGGAGCTGTGTAGCTTATTGAGAAACCATTTCGATGCCTTCACTTGGAGCTATAAGGAGATGAAGGGAGTGCACCCTTTGGTCTGTACTCATCATATTTACATTAAGGAACATTGGGAACTAGTCAGGCGACCTCAAAGGAGGATGAATCCAGCCCTTAAAGACATTGTTAAGTAAGAATTGCAAAAGTTACTAGATGCAGGATTCATCTACCCCATATTTGATAGTGAATGGGTCTCTCCTTTGGTGCTAGTGCCAAAGAAAAATGGTAAGTGGAGAATCTATGTGAATTATTAGTAACTGAACAAGGCCACCAAAAAGGACCATTTTCCTTTGCCTTTCATAGATAAAGTGTTAGATGGTCTAGTGGGGAAAATGTTTTTTCTTCCTAGATGGGTTTAGCAAGTACAATCAGATCCAAATAAGCCCGCAAGACCAAAATAAAACCACTTTCAGTTGTCCTTAGGGTACCTTTGCATATCGGGTCCTTCCTTTTGGTTTGTTCAATGCTCTTGCCACTTTCCAGAGAGTAGTATTAAGTATATTCTTTGAACTGGTTCATGATACAATGGAAATATATATAAGGATGATTTTACTCCTTATGGTTCTAACTTCTAGGAAGCTTTTTCTAACATGGGGAAAGTTTTCGACAAGTGTATTGAAATGAACCTATCCCTCGGTCTGGAAAAGTGTGAATTCTTGATGACTGAAGGGATTGTGCTAGGTCATGCAATCTCTCAACAAGGATTATAGGTGGACCACAACAAAATTTCCATCATCCAAAGGGTCCCACCTCCTCAAAAGGTGAGAGATGTCCAAAGTTTCCTAGGCTTAGCATGATAATATAGAAGATTCATTAAAGATTTTAGTAAGCTAGCCTCTCCATTGTTTGGTCTTTTAGGGAAAGATGTCGAGTTCATATGGACTGACAACTGTCAAGAAGCCCTAGATACCTTGAAAAGTAAACTTGTGACTACCCCAATTTTGAGAGGTCCAAACTGGGCCCCACCTTTCCACATTCACACAGATGCCTCAAACAAAGGAATAGGAGTAGCCTTAGGGAAAATTGATGAAAAGTTACCTTATGCGATATGCTTTATAAATAAAAATTTGTCAAAGGCAGAGTTGAACTACATAGTAACTAAGAAGGAACTCCTAGTTGTAGTACATTCGTTAAATGAATTCAGACATTACATCACACGTTATGAAACCTTTTTAAACATTGATCATGCTGCAATTAGGTATTTAACGAACAAACCGGATGTGAATGCTCGCATCATTTGGTGGTTTCTCTTATTGCAGCCGTTTGATCTAACCATTGTTGATAAGCCTGGTAAGGAAAATGTTGTTGTTGACTTTTTGTCTATAATAAATATGCCTGCAAGTGAAGAAGGAATGGTGGATGATCAGATGCCAAATGAACACCTATTCATTATCTGAGTACTCTCTCCATGGTTTGCTAATATAACAAATTACGTAGTTTCAACAAAGTTCCCGCCACACCTGTCCTCAAAAGAGAAGAGAAAGATTGTGAGGAAAAGTGCCCCTTTCAATTGGATTGGGGGAAATCTCTTCAATCTTGGCCCAGATCAAGTTTTGGGAAGATGTGTCAGGGAGGAGGAAGTTTTTGACATTCTCCTGTCCTGTCATGATGGGCCCTGTGGAGGCCATTTTGTAGCAAAGAGGAATGCTTTCAAAATTCTGCAAGCAGGTTAGTATTGGCCCACTATTCATCAAGATGTGAGGAGATATATCAGCTAATGTGATTGGTGTCAAAGGATGGGAAAACCTACTCCAAAGGATGAGATGCCCTTGTAGCCTCAAGTGACTTTTGAGCCATTTGAGAAGCGGGGCATGGACTTTGTGGGTCTTATCAACCCGCCTTCAAACCAGAAATAATACATCATTGTGTGCACTGATTATCTCACAAAATGGGTAGAGACAGAGGCAAGCAAGACAACAACCAAAGAAAAAGTAGATGAGTTTTTAAGAGAGAATATATTCTATAAGTTCAGGTATCCAAGAGAACTAGTTACAGATCAAGGTAGTCAGTTCACCTCCAATCTGATTGAAGACCTACTCATCCACCATAAAATGAAGCATAGAACTTCCACCCCCTACCATCCACAATCCAATGGATAGGTGGAAGTCACCAGCAATGCTTTGGAGGGAATTTTGACTAAGCTAGTGAGCAGCAGTAGGAAAGATTGGGTATATCGATTGGTTGAGGCCACCTAGGCCTGCAACACCACATGGACGACCACCACAGGGTTCATACCCTATGATTTGGTCTATGGAAAGAAGGCTATGATATTAATAGAATTTGAATACAATACACTAAGGATGGCAGCTCAGCTGGACCTAGATCTCAGCCATGCACAAAGGGAAAGGTCACTCCAGCTTAATGGATTGGATGAAAAGATATTGCAAGTCCTTCACCACACAGAATTAATCCATATGTCGAGGAACATATCGCATGACAGAAGCATTAAGGAGAAACAATTCCAAGAGGGAGACTGGGCACTGCTGTATGAATAAAGGTACAAAGATTTCAAGGGCAAGTAGAAGACAAGACGGCTAGGACCATACATTATAGAAAAATGCAATGATAATGGCTCATTTCTGATCAATACTATTGATGAGGAAGCCATCCCCATGCTTGTCAATGGGCATAGATTTAAAATCTACAAGAAGCCATTCTCCAAGAAAGAATTCATTGAAGAGCTTAGTAAAACAGTGTTGGTAGTGGAGCAAACATTTGCCTCCAGTTCACGCACTCATTAAAAAAAAAGAAAAAAGAAAAATATAATAAGGACTCTAGTGAAAATCTCTATGAGGCGCTTAAGTCCCATCCTGGGGTTGAAATCCTCCCTTGAGGCAGGCCAGAGCTGAAAAAAAAAAAAAAAAAAAAAAAAAAATAAAAAAAATAAAATAAAATAAAAAAAAAAATAAAAATAAAAAATAAAAAAATAAAAAATAAAATTATTGAAGAGAATAAAGATCCCTGGGTGAAAACCTCTCGTTGGAGGAGCCCAGGGCAGACAGGTAGAGTGATGACCTCCTAGAGGCGCCCTAGCTGTCTCATTAAAAAAAAATAGAAAAAGAAAAATTAACTTATTTTGAGTGCATTGCATGTTGCGGGAGGACCACCAATGGAAAGGGGACATGCCACAAGCCTATTACATCTCTTCTAGTCCCTCTTCCATTGTTTCTATCTTTTTCCATCCCCTATTATTTATTTTTCTAAAATTTGTGCATCCTATAGAGGCACTGTGTGTTCTATAGGAGGCTCCTGTAGAAATCACATAGAGCTCGAAGCCAAGTCAAAGAAGGGATTGAAGAGTTGGAAACTTTCACAAAAGGCTTGTGGGCCATCCTACAGCCATTCATCATCATAACCTTCCATTCCATACCTGCACCACCACATTCCTAATCATTTCTTTCCTCCCTGCAAATAAAACACAACAATCCTATTTTTTTAAGAAAAAATGGGAAACACGTAAGACACCAGATCCTGATCGAAGATCACTCATACAAGGAAAGTAAGATACCTATCTAGAATCCATGAGCATATGGCAGCAAAAATACATGGGGATAGCACCAAAGTCTAAGCATGCAACAACACTGTAGCGTGCACATTTTGACTTACAGGTAAGTGTCTAAACCCATTCCTATATTCCATTCGTATGATCCAAAACTGCATGAACAAATGGGATGGTTGAGATTAAACTAGATTGGTGGCCAACTATCTAGCCACCCTCATCCAGTTCAACAACACTCAGCCGAAGTTCACTCTGCACGTGTGTCCAGTCAACTCATAAGAATCTCAAAATAGGTAGTGGCAGATATTTTGAACTTCAACACGAATGATGGAAATGATTGCCGGTAGACAGCATAAACTTTCATGATGACACTGTAGTGGGGACCAACAGTCCAAATGAGGGTAACGCACCCTTCCTGCCACCTCATCTCATCACCAGAAACCTCTCTCATAAGCTTAAGTATGTTCTCGACTGCACTCACCACCTTTGTTTTCATTTGTATCATCATGCTCTCGACTGCAACAAGCTACCTACCACCTCCAAAGCCTCGAAACAGTGGCTTTATTTCATTTTCAGAACCCTTCTACCTATTAGGATCTACAGGAACAAAAGTAGGTCCTAGAGGAGGGCCAGTGAGCATTCTTGCAAAGGAAAAGTTGGGGTTTCCTCGAAAATTCGAGCTCGAACAGGTAGGCTCTGGTAAACCCACTCTGCATATTCGTATATACAAGGGGTGATGTGATTTCAAGCAAAGGATTGAGTGAAAAGGAAGGAGAATTGAAATCAAAAGTCTGCCTATTTCTTTCAAAGAAAAAAACACAATCCTTTTATTTTCTCTTTATGCTGAAGTGTTGTATCTTTCTCCTCCATGGTATTCTCATATATGGAGTGATGAAATTTTAGAAAAAAAATAAGCCTGTAAAGAAGGAAATTGTCTCCGTCTCTAAGATATTGTCTCCTTCACCACCTTCATACTCACATATACAAAGGAGTAATACAAGTTTAGAAAAATTGGGCCTAGAAGGAAGGAAAATTGCATTAAAAACTCTCATTGTTTCTTGAAAGAAAACCTTAGTTTTTTTCTCTGTTTTCGGGTTTGAAATTTGTTGTCTCCCTCTTCATTTGAGATATTCCAGAAGACTTTTAACATCATGATAGGGGGATTTATGAGGAAGGAACCTCTGAACTCGACCAAGCTACATGAACACTGAGAGGTGGTAGCCCTTTTTATTAGAGCGAATTGGATGCCCTTCCTTAAAAAGCTTCATGGGTATGATGATGAAGTAATAGAGGAATTTGCCTTGTCTTTGACACCTCACTCAAAAACTCATGCCACTATCAATTTCAAGGGTCTCATTATAGAAATCACCCTAGAATTCATCAGCAACGTTACTAGTCTCCCACTTGGACTACCCTAGAGTAGGCAAGAAAAACCACTGGGTCAAGTTGCCAAGAAAACCTTCTTCAAGCCAGATGAGCATCATGTAGAGGACAAAAATGGCATCAGGAGAACAAGCATACCTTACCAATGGGATGAGGTCAGCTATTAGATTATCAAGTACATCTCTTGTAAAGGAAGGTACAACATAGTTTATGGGTACCATTTCAGACTTTTACATCAATTAAGGTATGGCATGGACCTTCCTACAGACGAAAAGCTCAGTATTCCCTATTTTCTCCTCCAATCCTTAATAGAATCTAGCATCAAATTGAAGTCAGGAGTTGCAGACCAATTGGCCCACCATGGGCTAATTAAACTGCTGGTGGAAAAGGCCCTCCACACCTTCACATGAATACCCATAGCCTGGGATATTTTTAGAAATATGACAAGGGAATATGATGTGAATGCCCTCACATATGACCTCAGTGCATCTGAAAATGAGGGAGAAGAACAAAAAGTGGAAGATGAGGAGCAAACCAGAGAAGAGGAAGACAAAATACAAAAAGAGAAAGAGGAACCTAAAACACGGAAGGAAGAAACCCAAATAGAGGAAGAAAAACATGAAATAGAGAAGGATAAGACAACAACAGAGAAGAAGAAAGAACCTACGACAAGAGGAAAAATGACTAAAGCAATAAGGAAAAAGACTAAATTAGTGAATACAGATACTAAATAAGAAAGGGTAGAAACAAAACAAGAAGAGGAGGAAATTAAAACAGGGATAGAAGAAAAAAAACTACAGAGGTAGAAAGGACAAAAAGAAGAAGAAACAGAAGAACCAAAGGCAGAAGTGTCTCCTGAAACACTGGAAAGGGAGGCAAAAATTGTTCTTACTTCACTCACCACCCTAGTTAATCCCAAACAAAAGAGAAAAAGAAAACCATCCATGTATTTCAAGGCTCGAAAAAGCACCAAGATAAAAAGAGGGAATCCACGGCCACCCTCAAAAGAGCTTATCACCATTGAAGATTCTCTTACTGCCAAAAAGGAGGAATCTCCATCTAGAACTCCCATCACCTACGAAAGAGGAAGCCATAGATATTCCACTTGGAGGGAAAGGATAAAACTACAAGACTTCAAAACTATCCTACAGAAGGCATAGACTGCTCTACAGGAGACCTTGACAAAGCTACAGGAGACTGAGAAACTTGAGAAAAAGGTAGAAGAGTAGATCAAGGGGAAGGATGAAACAACAAAGATACCAAAACGTGACCCAGAACCTAGGGATGCCAGAACCTAACCCAGAACAAGGGAACCTCGGTAGAAACCGAAATGTTAATAAAACAATTGCAAGAAAGGAAAACCTCGGTAGAAACTGAAGTGTTGAAAAAACAACTACAAGAAAGGGAACCCCTGACATAAAATGGAATATTAATATTAAGGTGACAACTACAAGAAAGATAAGCCCAATTAGCCTGCATGGCCAGCTAGGCTATGGAGCCACTACAGTGCAGGTAGCCAGCCAAATCATCTGAACTATACCTCAAAGATCTGTGGCTACAATTCTAGATCAAGACCCTAGCCTAGAGAGGCGCCACACCTTTTCAAGATTATGGACAATTCATGGATCTATGTGACCACAGTTAAGCAAAAGACAAGGTGAATTTGGCATTTTTATTTACATAACATGGACCTTACTGATATGAACCTATGGGACCCCGATGATATGTTAGGAGACTTACCGCTTATGGCCATGGCATCTTGGATGAGCCATGAGGAGAAAAGGGCAACATAAATCAAGAAGTTAATGTAAAAAGAGCTAAATGAACCCTTAATGATCCAAGTTGAGCGAATAGACCCCATGGCTCTCATCAATGCCCACCAACACCTTGCAGATAATCCTCAAAGTGTCCCTAAGTATATGAATGAGCAGGCCCGGGATATTGCACATTTTGAGGAGATTGAGAATTTTTTTAGAGATGACTGCATCCATGCCTATTTGATAAGGTGGAAAGCATTGCCACACAGCCTACAGATTAGGGAGTATCACTCCCCAAATACAATGAGAGAAGCCTTGAGGAGAGTGCCACTGTATAAGCACTCTATGCAAAGTTTGAAGGCCAATTGGATTGGCCTCAAATTCAGTCCCATGTTGTTGCTAGGACTACTGGAAGGTGTAAAAGAAGAAGAAGAACAAAATCAATGGGAAGAGGTGGGTAGAAAGGTAGGATTCCATGATAAGGAGGACGATATCACATCAAAAGCTTGGGATGTTAGGGAATCCATCAAGGCCATCAAGGATGAGGAGATAGACTAGTTGCTCAGAGAATGAGCAACCCATTCAATAGTGGGGTGATGATGAGCCCCAGAAATGGGTAATTATATGGGCTCTTTTTTCCTCTTAACTCAACTTAATCCACCATTCTCATTATTTTATTCCATGTTTTTTATTATATTTATGCTAATAGAGTGAATTGGGTTATTCATTACACCATGAAGTCTAATGTGTGCTCTATGCAGATTTTTGGTCACTTTTGTTCAAAGACAAAGGATTAATGAGCATTTGGTAGCCAATATTTGAGGAGAACAAGGGAGAGGATTTGTAGTAGGGTCTTCCCCTCATGACTCCCTACCTCAAATCCTCCATCAGAAACTTGAAGCACAAATAGCCACATCGATGCATCCAAGGGGCAATCGAGCAAGTCAAGAAGAACTGTTGTCTATCTCTAGTTCTGGGAAGCCGGGCCCCTTGCTTTTAGGAGGGATGTTGGGGGACCCATTTGTATAAAAAAGGAGGCTTAGAGCCTCAGTAGTTAGCCAATTATTAGTAGAATTTTTTCACTTTTGTGCAACTCTTGTTCAACTCATTTTCGAGCTTATTTTTGTGAACAGTTTATGGAATGTGAACAGTTCGAGCCCAACCTAAGCTGCCTAGCACCTCTTTCTTTGTACTTATATGTTTTTACCTCAGTTCATAAGTTATTTTCTATTACATAGATTCATTTTACCTTGTTTAGAATAGGTTGCTTTTGAGGGTTTGCATAGCTGCTTTTTGTTTCAGTTGCTGATGTAGGTTAATATAGTGATATGATAAGATTCAAAAAGGCCAACAACAGTCCCTGATCTCCTTTCTCCCTTCCTGGGACCATGATTTGAGGTCAAGGCACCATTGCTTCCACCAAAAACACAGTTTTGCTTCTTCCATGCAATTTGCAGTGTGATGATTTGATTTGGAAAGTTAAAGGGTTGCTTCAGATTCATTTTGCCAATATTATTTCCTGTTTTTGTAATTAATCTCTTTGCAAGCTTTTCTATTTGTAAGGTACTATTCAGCACTTTATGTTTCTAGGTCAGAAACTAGGCTAAAAAGAGATGTGGTTTTATTTTCTTGGTGCAGCTAGTCATTTTCTTGCTCAGTTTCAGTAGTTAGATGTGTAGATCTCTTACAACACACCTCATCTCACAATACATTAATAAAGTAGCCAACGTCCTCTCATTTCTCACAAGTTTCACAAGTCATTCACAATCCTTCACGAATCTGCACTTTTTCCATAAGCTTTCCTCTCGTCATTTGAACAGATCCAACCATCATTTTCTTTCTTGATCCTCCTTGTTAAGCACCAGACACCTCAACACATCCCTCTAGTCTTTAGCTATCCTTTCCCACCATTTTCCCAGTCTTAAAACCTATAAATATAGCTCTCGTCATCGTCCTGTAGATCTTATTGTAGATCCTCTTGTAGATCCCCTGTAGCCTCCTATAGAATTGCCTGTGAGTGATTTTTCGAAGTCCGATTGCAGGGTAAGTCTTTGGAATGTTAATAGAGACTTATTACGACCCCTCCACACCTTCTTACACCTCTGCAAAAATGAAATTTGTCGTATAGATAAATAACGACAAAATAAATACATACGAGGGTTTACCTCATCCCCAAACCCTGATTAATCTGATGAGCGATCTATCGCACTCCCAATAGATAATGTGTAGTCCCTATGAAATCATTGTATAGGCCTACGCCCTACCTCTAGAGGACTACATCACTCCAACTACTGGATGAAGACTATCATTCAACTGTCCCGGCTCACAACTTTGCTTCTCTAGCAAAATATCAAACTATAGATGACACTCTGTACTACCACTGTGTGAGCCACTCCAGGACTATGTCAGCTCTGCGTGAGCCCCTTCAGGACTATGTAAGCTCTATGTGATCCCCTCCTGGGCTGTGTAAACCTTTGCACTATCTTCTTTCCTCTCAAGTTTCCTCTCTGTCATGTACTCTTTGGCTCAAAAATTTCCTTCTGATTCAAATATCTGCATCTTCCCCTCTCACTACAACAGATCACTAGTTGGATTCACTCAGCAAATCGTGCCCTAGAAAATCAAATTGATTGATAAATATGCTCGCTTGGTGTATCTCCAATCAATCCCCAAGCCTCCTCTTATAATTTTCTTATTGATGAATCAATGACCGATATTAAATATCTAATCACCGACTAAGTTTAAATTAGACTTGATCCTCATCTCTTAGAATCTTGTCACCCATATTTTCATTAATACCCGTTAATATTTGTATTTTCCTATGTTTAGACTTAGGAACCCCATTAAAAATATTAATTATTTTAATAAAATACAATCTTGGTGGAATTTCACCAAACGATTTTCGGGTCTTGGAGATCTCATGTGTTCTATCCCCTCCACAAAATTTTGAGGCTAGAGCACATCCGATGCCATCCAAAATAAACATTTTCAACCATCACTTGACACTCTAGTGCTGGATATAGGAAGAAATTCAATTCCTTGGTTATCTTACAATGAATAAAATTATGGGTACTACTCTAATCAATCAACACTATTACCTTTTTCTTCTTGATATGTCCTTCTATATTGAGAGTTTAAGGAGTGGCAATTCCTACCAATGCATTACAATAAATGGTTCGATTCATTTATTCATTCTCTAGGGTTTGTTCCTGGTGTATATCCTCTCCTGCTAATTTTTCTTGTTCCTTTTCTTCCTCCTCTTCGCAATATATGTAAAATAATTTCTTCTCATCACACTTATGACCTTTAGTGTATTTTCTATCACAAATATAACAAAGCCCTCTTTCTCTTTTTTCTTCCAATTTTTGTGGTGTCAACCTTGTCGGTTGTGCAAGGCTAGGGGCAGCAACACTTCCATATTTATAGTTGTGAGTGGTAGGTTTCCTTGTTGCCATAATTTTTCCTTCAAATTTTGTTTCCAACCTGAGTACATTCTCAATGAATCAAGTTCCCACAAGGGAACCTGATGTTGGATATTATCCTTTAAAGTCCTTATGAATACATCAGTCCTATGCTCATATAGAATATCTTTTACCCTTATATTCAATTTTTGGAAGTCCTCAATATGCTCCACCATTGAACCCTTTTGTTGAGATTTATCAATTGGCTAAAGAAGGTGTTTCTCTTTGTATCCTCATAATGTGCCATAATTTCCTTCATAAAAATTGACAACATCACAATTTATTTATGAGAGCGAAGCCATCAATATGATACAAATTAATTGGGTTCCAAATATAAAGTTTCAATGTGTACCTTTTTTGTGTTTTGCACTTTATGGATATCGAAATATTTGTCCATCTGTGGCATGCAAGTCACCGGATCCTTTCCATACAACTTACTCATATCAACCAGTGGAAAGTGGCAGGTCTTAAATCCAACGTTAGAGTCTATGAAATCATGATTAACACTTTTTTTTTTTTTTCTGATCATGATTTTCCTTTACTACACTTTCATGATTAGTAAGGATTTCTTGTAGAAACTTTCCCAAATCTATCTTCAAATATTCCATGTTTCCTTTAATTTTCTCTTCTATACCATCCATCTTATCTTTCATTACATTCTTTAAACCATCCATATTAGCTTTAGTTACTTTTTGAGACAATGAAATTTGTTTCACTTGGTCTCGTAATTTTGATATATCATGTTGCATTTCTTCCTCTTCTTCATCTGTCATAGTTGATATTTTTGGTTGCTTACTAGGTATTTCCATTTTCTTCCTTGGGAAATCAAATAATGATAATATTATTCACTATTCCACTTTAATCACTTCAAACTAAACTTTCAAACAAAACGTATGCAAATTTTTTAAAAGACTACACATATTTTTTTTCTTTGTAGGAGCTCAATATTGAATCTGTTATATATATGTAATTTCAGATCTCAAAGGTCTGAAATTTCATCCTATGGTAGCCCTATGAGTTCTCTTTCCAACCCCGTAAGTCTGATCAGGCTTGTATTTTCCAAGAAATATTTATTCCCAACCTCCCACAATGCCCTGATTATAGGCTAGTTCAGTAGATAAAAACTGTATGAAGTGACACATGTCATTGTTTCGATCTTCGGCCCTGAAAACAATACACAACAAACTATAGTCTATCCTATTTGATGGGCCTCTAAATTAGACATAAACTAAGGCTCGTGCCTCTAAATTAAAACATAAATTAAGGCCTATTACCATCCTTCAACACTTTAAATCTCTCTTTCTACATTAGATAATGTATTTTTAACTTTAATATATTCATTAAGGAGGTTTTTGAATAATTGCATATTTGTGACTAATATTATTTACTTTTGTGGATTATTATGAGAATATTACGCAGATTATGAAGGTCTGGAGGAGGAGATAATTTAGGGACTTATTCCCTACAACAGGAGGATCAATAATAAATAATAAATCAACAAGATATTATGGAATTATGGCACATATTGTGGAACTCCAATGATTGAGAAAATCTAGCAATGTGCTCCACTAATCAAGGGACCAGATCCACTAATCAAGGCATTTTGGCGGGGAAGCTTCCTCCATTCATGGGGAATGATTCCTAATCATTTTCTATAAGTACCAAGTCAAATTCTCCTCTAGGGAATGTTTGAGAAAATCTAGGAATGTGTTCCATGCCATTTAATGTAGATTCCTAATATTGGGGATCAGATCCACTAATCAATCGATTTTGGTGGAGAAAGATTCCTCCGTTCATGGGGAATGATTATTAATAATTTTTTATAAGTACCAGGTCTATTTTTCCTCTATGGATAGATTCTCATTCGTGTTCTTGTCAAGGGAACTAGTATTCTTGTAGCTCCATTGTATTTTCTTGCAGGGATGTAATTCTATTAATGAAAATAATGAAGATTGGTGTGATGTTAAAATTCTAAATATTTTTCTCCTCCATAGGTCTCTGGGTTTCCTTGGGCTTGGCCATCCCACGAACCTTAGAGCCCTTTTACATCATTTTCTTTCCTTCTTTTCACTTCTTATTCACACGCATATCAAGTCTTTATTTCTTTCTATTTTTGCATTTAGTATTACTTATTTCTTATTGTATGATTGAGTTAAACGGTTGATATAAGTTATTTTGCAAGATCAAAAGCATTATTTAATCCTTGGAAAATAATTTTAAGTTTATAGTACTCATTGAGTTACTTGGATTAGTCTTCTTATTCCCAAATTTAGATTGTTGGACCTCCTTTTTAGCAAAGAACAGTAAATTCATGCTATTTTTTAGAGCATGCTAACAATATTCAGTCAAGTTGTTTCCAATTTCATTATATCACAAAAAATTCTACTTCGTGACAAAAACCACCCCACTGCATTTGCACTTGATTTTGTTAGGCATTTTTTAGATTTACTAGCTCACTAGTTTTCGAATTTCTAGATTTTCGAATAGTAATATTTTTCTACTTTTTTGCATTGGTCAATGTTATCAATCAGGTTGTCCCTAGGCTCCTAATAGGGATATGGCCGAGGTAACCACAAACCAATATTTGGATTGCAGGTTCTAGCCCACCTGCAATCGGAGAGGGCTCTCTCTTTATGATTCAACTTTTGTTGATGATTTTAGGCTAGCTTTCTGGCTTCAAGGGAGTGTTGTTTGCGATTGGATGGAAGGTAGGATTCTCGGACAAAGAGGTAGGGTAAGGTGTGATAAGTTTTGCACCATTGGGCATGGAGTCACGGATTGAGGCTTTCTTGCATTTTCTTGGTCACAAGGGGATACGGAGCGGGATAGCTACACAGGATACAATTATCAATCAGCTGAAAGTATGGTAGGAAAATCAGGGATGAAAGGCAAAGGAGAATCATTTCATCATGCTGAAAAAAGAGGAGAAATGGATGAATGGGATCTAGGAGAAATTAAGAATTCCTAAACATACATTCATATGTGAAAGAAACAGCGTAAACAAGATCATTTAAGTATACATGCTCATAGCTATTTCTGAAGAAAACATCGAGAAATGCAGAAATTGAACTTAAGGTGTAATGGAACAAATGTTAAGCTATTCTTTTTTCCTGAAATTTAGAAGGAGGAACGGTGGTAGAAAACATAAAGTAAACATAGGAGAGAAACACTTATTGAATCATGTAGAAGCACAGGAATTCTGTAATCATTCCTTGGCCAAGAGAAAACATCAAGTAGTTTCGCAATCCATGCTTTCAATAATCTTTGATTATGGAAATTATGACGGTTACAGTGCGAGTCTCGGCTCGGAGAAAATGCTGGAAAGCAGATTGACCAACTACTATTACCAACCAACCAACCCCTCACAACATTGTTCAGGGTGGTATTTATAAGAAAAATATCGGAAAGACATCATTACAACTGACCGAAACAGGTCTTCTAGAAGACTCTTCAAAAATCTAAGTGTCGCTGGAATTAAATGCAAGTAAATATTTTTGGCTGCGCTAGGGGCAGCTGAATCAGAAAAGGTGACAATGTGGCCCTTAAGGGCTAGATGCGGTGCTGCTGAAATGATTCTACTTTGGGAACTGCAGTTCTGCTCTAGTGTGAGTTAAATGTGCAATAATTATGATTTGATGGCTTCAAGTGGCTTCGCCCTCTTTCTATGAATATGCTGGAAGGTATTAAATGTTCTCCTGCTTTGGGCCGCTGCTCAAGATTTTCATTGATACTCTTTGCTGCTACATTGATGGCTTCTGCCGTCGATTGATACTCTTTGACACGCTTGATGCCTGATGATTTGATCTAATACACTTTAAACTCTGTCATTGATCTGCTGCTGTCTTTAAACCAGATCACTTTGGAACGATCGGGCGATTTTCGGGCTTTTCGGCGCACAAGGGGCTAATAAATCAAAAGATTCACTGAAGATTCCTCGAAACGGTCTATTTCCTGTAGCGATGTGCGATTAGCGCTACGCGCTAATCACGCATCGAAAACTGCCTCTGTTTCTTGTTCTGGAGCTCCGAAGTGCGATTTTTCTTTTTGCGTGAAGTTTCGGCTTTCTGGTTACTGACGTCGGCATGACATCGGTTGTACGGTGGATGACGTCAGCTGTCGTGGGTCCCTGGTATAGAGTGACATGGTGAGGTGCTGATATTGGAGGTAATGCGATGAATTAGCTCCGATGCGATCGCAATATCGCATCGGTGGGGAACGGAGGGTGCTTGAGTTGGGCATTCAGCACTTGCGACCACCGACCGCCGATATCGCGATATCACGTCGGGTGGTGATGGATGGGTCATTACTTGCATGGAGAGGAAAGTGCGATCTTGCGATGCGATCTGGCTTTAAGGTTCTGCGGAGTGTAAGTTTTGGTCGGAAAGAGCAAGTAGGTGGGTGCGAAGGGCATTTTGAGGATTCGGAAGGGGTCTGATTACCTGAGAGGGATTTTATACTGTGGAAGGAGTCTATTGTATCTGGGAGATGGTTTGAAGGTTAAGGGTTCTTGCTAAGTTTAAGGTAAATTGAGCGATTCCTGGGGGTGCTTATGGTTATTTTCAACCAGGGGGAGGGATATTACGTAGGGGAAATTTACTTAATATTAATAGGGGGACGGGAAGAATAGGGAGCTAAATAATAATGTTAGTGGTTAATATGTCGGTGGTAAGAAAGCGCTAAGTTCGAGAGACCTTAGGCTATTACAAGGGGGTAGGACCATTCTTTAGAGAAAGTATGGAACAACTTTGAGTGAAGCAGATCTTTACTCAGGCTAGTGTTATGAAAATGATTGAACTTAAGAGGTGTCAAGCAGATCTTGACCTCTTTTTGTGGAAGTTAGTTAATGATTGGGGAAAGTAGAGAAGGGGAGTTAGTTATACCTCTTTGAGCTTCTCACACATAATTTCTTGTTGATTATGTCCTGAATGAGATGACACCTGAAAGTGTGGAACTGATCACCAATTGGGATTCAGCAACCTCAGAACTACCTACCCAGCCTACTTACCTAGCATTTTTCTTCTTTTGATTTGGGTGCACTTAGACTTGCAAACCCATCATTCATTTTTCTTTTGATGCTTTCCTATTTACATACTACCCTTATTTCTTCCAAGGGCCCAGATTAAGCCATTGAGCTCCTCTGCTTCTCTACCTATCTAAGAATATGCCAATATTAAGCTGTTTGGACAGATTTGCATTCTCTACATTTTAAAACAGGAAATTTAAACCTAGGGAGACCAAGCTTAGGCTGTTTGGACCTCCCTTTAACTGAAAAATTGGCAATACCGAGAAAACTTTACAAAATTTGGAAGGCAATTGAATGAACTTAAAGTAGCCTTCTTCGTTTGGAGACTGTTAAGCAAATATGGAGCATTGCAGCATGCAAAGTACGACATATTTGGCCTGTAAAATGTCAATCATGAAATATGAATAACCTGCTGCAGCAGGAAGCTAACAGTGGCTCCACTTGGGGATGGCTTCTCCTTGCGAGAAGTCAAGAACAGCAGGTCAGAACGCCTTGGTCTTTAGTTGTTGTTGTCTTCTGCAAAATTGTCTTCTCTGGCTGCCTTATTTCTCCTACCTACCTACCCTAACCAGCGATTACTTTGCCGTTAGGTGAGATGAAACAACCAGTGCAGCCACTTAAGCAATTGAGAAGCAAGATGAACTTGCTGACTAGTGGTCTCTGAACGTACAAGCATCATTCGAGTATATGCCCTTATAATCAAAGTTGTGGCATATAACGGTTGTTGTTGATGTATTTGGTCTTCACTGAGAAAGTATGCTAAAGAACTTGGGTCAAGCAGAAGTTCCATGTAGTCTGCAATAGGATCAATAAAATCATCATGTGAGAGAACTTCTTATGGGTCTTCTTGATCAGATGGAGTGGTTGCGTCCTTGGTGGTAAGCCTGGCAGCTAACCCGTCTGTCTCTGTCTTGACAATAGAATGATACAGAGTTTGTAAGTCAGCAGGTAGCAGTATTTCCCCCTGAGTTGGAGAAGGGAGACTTCGGCATTATTCCGGGTCTACTTGGTCAGATGGAGTAGTTGCATCTTCGGTAGTAAGCCTAGCAGCTAGTCCTTCTGTCTTTGTCTTAAAAATAGAATCATACAGAATCTATAAGTCAGCAGGTAACAGTATCCTCCTGAGTTGGAGAAGGGAGACTTCAGCATGATTCCGGGTCTACTTGGTCAGATGGAGTAGTTGCATCTTCGGTAATGAGCCTAGCAGCTAGTCCTTCTGTCTTCGCCTTGAAACCGAGATCATACTCAAACTGTAATTCGGGAGATAGCACTATTTTCCTGTGGACTGGGGGAGGAAGATTTTGGTAAAATTCTCTAGGGTCGCGGAAATTGTATGATTGTATCTGAGCTTCCAAGAGTTCAATTTCATTCTCATATTTTTCAACAACTAACTCAAGGAAAAGTTTATTGTGGCTGCCTGGTATTTTTGAGAATACTGCTCTGAAAAGTTCTTCATTAAGCTCAAATTCTGATAAAATTTCTCTACATTCATCTAAAGCTTCATCAAATGGGACATCCTCCCAGGATTCGGTCATTCTCTCTCATTGTTAATACTTGGGAACATGGAATACCTGGCTGTAAAATTGGTTCATTCCTCAGTGGAGCCTTTGATTGAAATTGAAGTGGAGTCGCCAGGTGGATGCCTACACTTTGAAGTGCCTAATCTCTGTCCACCATCAAATACCAGAACTAAGCTTGACAAACTCTGAAGAACAGGAGCACTTTCTCCAGTGGGGTTTATAGAAATGAACAAACCGCTTGAATCCCTAGTGGAGTACACAGGTACAGGTCGACCGAGGCTTTTACAAGTCGGTTTCTTCCTCTGTAGAGCTGCAGACTGGTTTAATGAATTTATCTGAGGAGGTCCCTAGCGGAGTCGCCATTATGTTATCGCTTAGGTTGTCCCTAGGCTCCTAATAGGGATACGGCCGAGGTAACCACAAACCAATCTTTGGATTGCAGGTTCTAGCCCACCTGCAATCGGAGAGGGCTCTCTCTTTATGATTCAACTTTTGTTGATGATTTTAGGCTAGCTTTCTGGCTTCAAGGGAGTGTTGTTTGTGATTGGATGGAAGGTAGGATTCTCAGACAAAGAGGTAGGATAAGGTGTGATAAGTTTTGAACCATTGGGCATGGAGTCACGGATTGAGGTTTTCTTACGTTTTCTTGGTCACAAGGGGATACGGAGCGGGATAGCTACACAGGATACAATTATCAATCAGCTGAAAGTATGGTAGGAAAATCAGGGATGAAAGGCAAAGGAGAATCATTTCATCATGCTGAAAAAAGAGGAGAAATGGATGAATGGGATCTAGGAGCAATTAATAATTCCTAAACATGCATTCATATGTGAAAGAAACAGCGTAAACAAGATCATTTAAATATACATGCTCATATCTATTTCTAAAGAAAACATCGAGAAATGCAGAAATTGAACTTAAGGTGTAATGGAACAAATCTTAAGCTATTCTTTTTTCCTGCAATTTAGAAGGCGGAACAGTGGTTAAAAACATAAATTAAGCAGAGGAGAGAAACACTTATTGAATCATGTAGAAGCACAGGAATGCCGTAATCATTCCTTGGCCAAGAGAAAACATCAAGTAGTTTCGCAATCCATGCTTTCAACAATCTTTGATTATGGAAATTATGACAGTTACAGTGCGAGTCTCTGCTCGGAGAAAATGCTAGAAAGCAGACTGACCAACTACTACTACCAACCAACCAACCCCTCACAACATTGTTCAAGGTGGTATTTATAAGCAAAATATCAGAAAGACATCATTACAACTGACCTAAACAGGTTTGCTGGAATTAAATGCAAGTAAATCTTTTTGGCTGCGCTAGGGGCAGCTGAATCAGAAAAGGTGACAATGTGGCCCTTGGGGGCTAGATGCGGTGCTGCTAGAATGATTGTGCTTTGGAAACTGCAGTTCTGCTCTGGTGTGAGTTAAATGTGCAATAATTATGATTTGAGGGCTTCAAGTGGTTTCTCCCTCTTTCTATGAATCTACTGGAAGGTATTAAATGTTCTCCTGCTTTGGGCTGCTGCTCAATATTTTCACTGATACTCTTTGTCGCTACATTGATGGCTTCCATTGTCGACTAATACTCTTTGACACGCTTGATGCCTAATGATTTGATCTAATACACTTTAAACTCTTTCATTGATCTGTTGTTGTCTTTAAATCAGATAACTTTGGCATGATCAGGCGATTTTCGGGCTTTTCGGCGCACAAGGGGCTAAGAAATCAAAAGATTCTCCGAAGATTCCTCGAAACGACATATTTCCCGTAGCGATGCGTGCATCAAAAACTGCCTCTGTTTCTTGTTCTAGAGCTCCGAAGTGCGATTTTTCTTCCTGCGTGAAGTTTCGGCTTTCTGGCTGCTGACGTCAGCATGACATCGGCTGTACGGCAGATGACGTCAGCTGTGGTGGGTCTCTGGTACAGAGTGAAATGGTGAGGTGCTGATATTGGAGGTAATGCGATGAATTAGCTCCGATGCGATCGCAATATCGCATCGGTGGGGAACAGAGGGTGCTTGAGTTGGGCATTCGGCGCTTGCAACTGCCGACTGCCGATATCGCGATATCGCGTCGGGTGGTGACGGACGGGTCATTACTTGCATGGAGAGGAAAGTGCGATCTTGTGATGCGATCTGGCTTTAACGTTCTGCGGAGTGTAAGTTTTGGTCGGAAAGAGCAAGTAGGTGGGTGAGAAGGAAATTTTGAGGATTCATAAGGGGTCCGATTACCTGAGAGGGATTTTATACTCTGGAAGGAGTCCATTGTATCTGGGAGATGGTTTGAAGGTTAAGGGTTCTTTCTAAGTTTCAGGTAAACTGAGCAATTCCCGGGGGTGCTTATGTTTATTTTCAACCAGGGGGAGGGATATTACGTAGGGAAAAATTACTTAATATTAATAGGGGGACGGGAAGAATAGGGAGCTAAATAATAATGTTAGTGGTTAATATGGAGGTGGTAGGAAAGCGCTAAGTTCGAGAGACCTTAGGCTGTTACAAGGGGGTAGGACCATTCTTTAGAGAAAGTATGGAACAACTTTGAGTGAAGCAGATCTTTAATCAGGCTAGTGTTATGAAAATGATTGAACTTAAGAGGTGTCAAGTAGATCTTGACCTCTTTTTGGGGAAGTTAGTTAATGATTGGGGAAAGCAGAGAAGGGGAGTTAGTTATACCTCTTTGAGCTTCTCGCACAGAATTTGTTGTTGATTGTGTCCTGAATGAGATGACACCTGAAAGTCTGGAACTGATCAGCAATTGGGATTCAGCAACCTAAGAACTACCTACCCAGCCTACTTACCTAGCATTTTTTCTTCTTTTGATTTGGGTGCACTTAGACTTGCAAACGCATCATTCATTTTTCTTTTGATGCTTTCCTATCTACATACTACCCTTATTTCTTCCAAGGGCCCAAATTAAGCTGTTGGGCTCCTCTGCTTCTCTACCTATCTAAGAATCTGCCAAGATTAAGATGTTTGGACAGATTTGCATTCTAAAATAGGAAATTTAAACCTAGGGAGACCAAGATTAGGCTGTTTGGACCTCCCTTTAACTGAAAAATTAGCGATACCAGGAAAACTTTACAAAATTTTGAAGGCAATGGAATGAACTTGAAGTAGCCTTCTTCGTTTGGAGACTGTTAAGCAAATATGGAGCATTGCAGCATGCAAAGTACGACATATTTGGCTTGTAAAATGTCAATCATGAAATATGAATAACCTGCTCCAGCAGGAAGCTAACAGTCAACAGAGCTATTTTTGAGTGATTCCACTTGGAATCGGGTCCTAAGAAATCCTAGTTAATAACAAAAACTGTCCCATCCAATTTGGATTTGATTTTCTTGGTCATTGAACCCTCACTAATTTCATCATTACATAAGGAAACTTCTCCAAGCTTTTTGAGCAAATCCATCCAACTCCCAACTTTGGTTTTGAGTTCTAAAGTGGTCCTAGGCACTCCCTTGCCTCATTACATCCACCAACCACCTTCCCTAAGCTTTTTTTCACCTTCAACATCCATCTTTTTACTCTCGGTTGTATCCTGTAGGTTTTCAGAGCATCTTGTAGGTTTTTAGTACATCCTATAGGTTTTCTTGTAGTGCTTTTTTTTGAGGCCGAATTGAGGTAAAACCTCTAGGAAGTCACAAAAGGTCACCTAAGGATCCAAACCACCTTTCACATCACCAAAAGGGATTATCTTTCACACTCTCACATGAAAAAACGACAAAAAAATATATTTAGTTTGTTCATTCTCATGCACAACAGTAGAAGGTTTGATGTTTTGAATCCGCATGCTTAGGATGGTAGGATTGCATACATGTTAACTTAGCATTTTTTTGAAGCAAATACTCTTAGCAGTTAGTTAGAAAATGGTGTGTTTTATCATTTGATCAATCTCTTTCCTTCTACTTTGTTTCTTGCAATAGGTTAAGGTTCCATTTCAAACATTTCATTTTCTGGAATTTGTTTAGGATTTGAATAGAGTACATGCACTCCATTACATCATGATAGCAAAGGAAAGACACATTGTATACCACAAATATAGTGAAAATACCTCTTAGGTTTGTAAAAACACTGGGTTAATAATTAAAGTCGATAACCTTGAGAGTTGCAACATTCTTGTTGCAATACTGAGGCTCATCACCTTTTAGCGTCGTTTCCAAGGAGGTGTCAAAGTATGCTTTGTTTTCTTCCCTAGTAGGAAAATCGACATCAATATTGTTAAGTCAAGCTAAACTTGGAAATTTGTTTGATGATTTTAAAACATAAATTCTTAGCAATCTAATAAAACAAGTAGAAATGTTAAGAATGCAAGATTAAGGAAAATAAAATGTTGACATTTGTGTTGCAGAATTACATGATGTTAAACATTGTCCATCATTAGCAAGGTTGAAGGAATTTTACCAAGAGGAAAATAGAGAAATTCAATCACCAATGCAACTATGTTATGTAGCTCCAAGAGGACCATGGAAGCCTATTCAACCTAGTATGATGCAAGAGCCTAATTCAATATTTCAAGGTTATGCATATCCACCTCAAAATAATTGGAACACACCCTTTCCTTGGCAACATTCACCATCTCAACCACCAAACCAATATTGGAAACAAGGTTGGCAAGGAACTTTTGTGAGTCATCCACAATATCCTTAGTATTTTCCTCAATATACTCCATACCCAACTCAATGTTATCCCTACCATTGATATCCACCACAACCACAACCCCATCCACATCCATCTCAAATATCCACTCCAACTCAACTACCTGTACCACGATTTCCAAACCCACACATTAAAGTAGCTCAACCCACCTACAATGATAAGGTACAACACTTCCAAACATTTTCTCTTGAGATCAATGGTATTCACCATAGCTCAGGAAGAGCATTCCAAAAACGAGATTATCATGATATTATTGAAGGACCACATATAGAAGAGGAAGATTCAAATGCGAAAACCAAAGGATAATGGGCTGCATTTGATGAATAACATACAATAAAATCAGAGATCGAGAAAGCTCCCTCATGGTTACCATCAAATATTCCATGTGTTCAAGAAAACAATTAGCAAAAAGAGGAATATTTGAAGGTCATGAAGAAGAAGACATCCAAGATGATCCAAATCAGCAAGTGGACCATGGGCATCACAACTATATTGAAATATGGTTCTAGTTAGTCACTAAGTTGTAGTAGCGCTCTCTTCTTCAATTGTGCTTGATATCATCAAAGTCAAATCATATATTTAAATCCTACACATTATTTTGTCTGCCATATTGATGTACACATGGCTCCATTGGAATTATTCTTATAGTTGAAAGCGATTTTGTTTTTCAATTAGGGTAGGGTAGAAAAAAAACTGAAAAATAAAAGAAAAAAATAAAAATCTCAGGTGAAAACCTCCTTGGAGGCTCCTTAGATTGGCTCATTGATTGAAAACCTCAATGAGGCAGTCAATGGGTTGGAAAAAAAGAAAAAAGAGAAAAAATAAATTATCCTTGGTGAAAACCTCCTTTGGGGTGCCTAGGGAGACCTACTAGTTGAAAAACTCATTTAGGTGGGTAGTAGGCCTAGAAAAAAAAGGAGAGAAAAAATCTTGCTCCATGCATCAATGCATGTACTCTCCAACATCTGCAAGCAACAAGAACAAGTTGGTACCGAAAGGAAAATTTGTCAAGCCTATTCAAAAGAATAAAATTTTGACTTTCTCCTCCTTTTCTAAAATGCTCCAACAATTCAAATGCCATGCCAATCCATAGCCCTCATCTATTTTCACCATCCACCAATAATTCTCAAGTTTCTACCATTTAGTGTGCTTATTGTTCTAAAAACTACAAGATGCTCTATTTTACAGCAGGATAGAAAAATACATAGAGTAGAAATTTGTTTTCTCCATAACTTGAAAACCATGCATCCATTTTCCAAGTTGTTTTAGTGGGGGATGGATATGGATGATGGTGACATGCCTAAGAAATTTCAGCAAATTCTACTGCACATTTTTCGAGAAATCAGCCTCCATCACCTACAACCATTTTTGCGTTTTATCTATATCTATGTGTCCATTCAAAAAGATGTTTTATGGGGAGATGAATATGGATGATAGTAAAATTCCCAAGCAATTTCAGAAAATTCAAGTGCACAATTTGCAAGAATTTGGCCTCCACCACTTACAACCATTTTTAGGTTTTCTTGAGATCCATGCATCCATTGACCACAATTTGTTTATGGGGTGGTGCATAAAGATGATGGAAAAATTCTCATAAAGTTTCAGGTCAATCCATTCTACCATTTGGGAGATATGGACAAAAGAAGAGGATGTCCTTTAAACCTATAGGATTCCCTAAAAACCTACAGGATTGGTAGCAATCAATTTTAAAAGGGGAAAATAGAGGTTTCCTTCATCAAGCAGTGATAAGGAGGGGGAACCCAACAACCCAGTGAGGATTCATCAGCACTCCCCTATACTAGAAATATGCAAAGGCACAACTGGATGGGCTTCTTTAAAAAATTTGAGGGGATATGCTGATGAAGTAGCTAGCGATTTCATTCATCTTCAGCATGGAGATCCAAAAGTCAAAAAATATCCTTTATATCTTAGCAACGACATTAGGATCATCGACATCAGCATCCAATACCTGCACATCAACATCAACTCAGCAACAATATGCAAGTCTCTCCAACAACTATCAGGTAGGTACAGGTATGCAATATCATTGACCTCTTCTTTTGGGCATATTATAGTTATAAATTTGTTGTCAATGTATGAGAGATGAGGTTTTATAAGCTAAGGATGGCTCAGCAGTCCCAACTACTTTCAACTATTTAATTGTAGTTCACTCCTTCACTCATGCAATATTGAAAAGTCAAATTATGAATGTTGATGATTTCAAGGAATGAGGACAACAGTTAAAAGAAGAAATTTTTGAAAAGGCCAACTCACCAGAGCAATCCAAGCCCTCAATGGATTTCATATGCACTATCTATTCATCATTCATACATCCCATTTCATTCTTGAAAAAACAAAGATATCATCCTCTCCATTTTCAGAAACGTAGACTACTCCCTTTGAGCCGTAGCATCATCATCCAATCCCTCATCATCATTTCACTCTCATATAGTTAGAAGACCCTGAAGGAGGAGGAGTGACTACTACAGGAAAGTAGAATATTGCTACAATAAGGAAGAAATGAACAAATTAAGCTAAACCCCAAGATGACAAATCTTAAGAGATACTTAATCAAAATAGGAAACTCCAAGGCCATTACGCAATCATTTAGGCCACAACAGATAAGATGAAGGAAACAAAATGAAATGGGGCATTCACCTTGAAAATAGAAGTCAAACTGTAGTGATAAAAAGAGGGTTTCCAAGAGGTCTCTAATCAATTTCTATCTTTTGTCCAAGGCCTAAAATATGTTACAAAAATGGGAGAAAGGTAGGGGAGTCAAGTAAGGGTCTGCCCTAACCTCAGACTATCATTTAGACTTAGAAAGGATATCATATAGTTTTAACAGGGTTTCTTGTAGGTTTCATGTAGTTTTGATAGGAATTACTATAGGATGTCTTAGTTCTCATCAAAATGCATTTTGAAGGTGTTATAGGTGTCCAAATTGGGGAAAAAGGTAGTAGAATATTTACAATGGTGTAGAAGACCTTGCCAAACAGAAAAATATTCAACAAACCAAACTTGAATAAGGGGAAGAAGGCAAGCTAATGGTCTCAATAAACAATGATTTCTTCTTTGCAGAAATATGTTTTTGGGCTTGTCATTGCAGAACTTACAACCAATATTCTCAATGCACAAGAGATAAGCCACTAGGGACATAGATGAGGCACAATGAAGTCACTAAGTTTCTCAGAGGAGGAGAAACACTTTCAGCAGTGGGGTATGATGGGCCTCTAAATTATACATAAATTATGGCCCACACCTCTAATTTAAAACATAAATTAAGGCTTATGACCATCCTTCAGGACATTAAACCTCTCTTTCTACATTAGATAATGTATTTTTAACTTTAATATATTCATTAGGAAGGTTTATGAATAATTTCATATTTGAGCCTAATATTATTTACGTGTGTGGAATATTATGAGTATATTGGGCAGATTATGAATATTTGGAGGAGATAATTTTGGGACTTGTTCCCTACTACAGGAGGATCAATAATAAATAATAAATCAACAAGATATTATCGAATGATGGCACAAATTCCTCCATTCATGGGGAATTATTCCTAATCATATTTTATTAGTACCAAGTCGAATTTTCCTCTAGGGAATGATTGAGAAAATGTAGGGATGTGTTCCCTTCCATTTGATGCAGATTACTAATATTGGGGACCAAATCCACTAATCAAAGGATTTTGGTGGGGTAAGCTTCCTCAATTCATGGGGAATGATTCTTAATCATTTTCAATAAGTACCAAGTCGAACTTGCCTCTAGGAATAGATTTTCGTTAGTGTTCTTGTGGACAAAACTCGTATTTTTGCATCTCCATTGTATTTTATTGCAGGGATGTAATTCTATTAATGAAAATAATGAGTATTGGTGTCATACTCATCTTCTAAATATTTTTATCCTCCATAGGTATCTTAGTTTCCTTGGGCTTGGCCATCAGAGGAACCTTGGAGCCCTTTTGTATCATTTTCCTTCCTTCTTTTCACGTCTTATGTACATGCATCTCTAGTTTTTATTTCTTTTTATTTCTGCATTTAGTATTAATGATTTCTTGTTGTAGGATTGATTTCAATGGTTGATGTAAGTTATTTTGTAGGATCAAAAAAATTATTTCATCCTTGGGAAAGCTTTGGAAGTTCATAGGAATCATTGACCTACTTGGATTAGCCTTCTTATCCCCAAATCTAGATTATTGGACCTCCTTTTTAGCAAGGAACAGTAAATTTCTGCTATTTTTTAGAGCATGGTAACAAGATTCACTTGAGTTGGTTCCACTTGAATTAGATCACAAAAAAACTTCAGTTCATATCAAAAATGACCCGATTGCATTTTCACTTGATTTGGTTAGGCATTTTTTAGATTTACTAGCTCACTAGTTTTCAAATTTCTAGATTTTCGAATAGTAATGTTTTTTCTTTTTTTTTTTGCAGGGATTAATAGAGGTATTTTTGAGTGATTACACCTGGAATGGGGACCTAAGATATCCTAGTTAATATAATAATTTGTCCCATCCAATTTGGATTTGATTTGCTTGGTATTTAAGCACTCACCGATTTCATCATTTCACAAGGAAACTTCTCCAAGCTTTTTGAGCAAATCCATGCATCTCCCAACTTTGGTTTTGAGTTCTGAAGTAGTTTGAAGTAGAAAAACCCTAGAAACCGAAGATCTAAAACCAAATGTTATGCAACCAGCTCATGAAATAGAAGAAGGGATAACTCAACGACTTCAAAATAAGCCTCTTCTAGTGGGAAACCTTTTTTACATTACAGAAATCAAGGATTCTTGGATGATACAAATGAAAAAACCTCCCTTCTATATATAGGACTCTAAGGGTCCATAATATAGTCAGAGCTGACACAACAATAATAATGTAAGGGCACAAAAATAACAATATGCAGACAACATTGGCAAAAAAATAACAGTAAGGGGCTATAATGAAGAGAGTAATGGGGGAATACACTAGTATTATACGGACCTAAGAATTGCAATATGTCCTACTTTCCCATAGTTAAAGCATTTAAGGGTATCTCAACTTTGTATTTTCCATATACCTTTGTGATTATTCTCACAAAATGTTCTTCGTCTTCATTTGATTCCATATCGTAGGTATCACTTCATTCATGCTCTTGATTCTTTTTCTTATTTAGAGATTTTAAGGATACTTCTTGTGTAAATGGCTTCTCTTTCACAATTATGATTTCCTATGTTGTGACAATCCCATACAATTCATCCATTTTATGTTTTTCAAGATCCTTCATTTCTTCAATAGTTTAATCTCTAACTTCAAATATTAAGTGGAGTGGTTTTAACACTTTTTCAATTTCTCTAACAACCTTATATGAGTTCAGAACCTTGCCTTCTTAACCTTGTGATCACCTTCAAATATATTTCCATGTTTGTCCCATGTTCCCTTTGTGAATTCATAATGCATCACATTGAGGAAATTTGGTTATTGTAGACCATGAAAGTTAGTATTCATGACTTTTACATTATGTTCGTTGGCCTTCATTCTATATTTATTTATTATTGGAGTTATTGGATCCTTATAACTATTCACAATAAATTGTGAATGGTCAAAGTGATGAACCATTAGATGATTTTTCATCCTCATTATCCATAAAATAATTTTTGCTCCATCAAATAATGGGACCTTGTTTGTGTAGAAACTATTAACTAGCATTGTGTAGTTCTATCCTCTACCTTCTAGTTGTTATATTATTTTTAAAGAAACCTTCTCTAGTGCTAATTTTTGAGAACACTGTTATATTGAGGGTGCATTAACCCAATATAAGACACTTTTTACTTAATTAAGCATTCATGAACCATAATAAAACAAATAAATATGATGGCCTTCAACATACCAAAAATTAAATTATGGAAAAAATCTTGATGTCATGCCCTCGAAATATATTAGGACCAATCAGAAATGTTGACCTCCACATTGTATATATCTAAAACTATTGAAAAACAAATGAAAATTTAGCCAAAATTTCCCTTCAATATATCCTCAGTACACTTAAAATTTAACCATTTGAAGCATCCAATAAAATATCATATTGAACATTTTGGTGACTCATTCACTCCACAATTACATATTTATCTTCAGATATTTTCATACACATTTACTTCCTTAAATTCCCAAGGGTACAATTTTTTCATAAAATGTTTGTTTGGGGAAACAATAGTCCAATGCTCATTTTGTCCAAGCATTACAAATTCTCATTAGGGACAACAGTTTCCATTGTAATTCTTGGCTCCAAAAAAATTTCAAAATACATTACTAGAACCTCAAAATGTCTAGGAATGTTTAGCTGCTAAATATTCATAGAAAGACTAGCATGAAGATAAAAAATATTCAATCAGTGAAAGAGGTGGGTGACCATCAATATCCACTTGAAAAAAATCAAATTTTCTCATTACATTACGAAAAATCTAATAGATCCTGGGTGACGGGGACAAGCTGAGGAGAACATAAGCTTAGTAATCATTTGAGGATAGGAAACTAATTAATGCACCCTCCTCTGTGATTGTGCTAGGTATGACCATATGGTAAGCATGTACTATAATTTGGAAAGGCATATAAGACAGAAGGTGATATCCTTCTAGTCAAATCCAATCAAAAGAAGTGACCAAACTACTTGGAGCAGGTGTCGTAGGAACAAGAGAGATCCCCTCTTGCTCTATGGGAGTGGGAGGAATGGTATCATGCATCTCAAGAATGGGGTGATTTACCTCCAGTTCATTCAAAACTAAAGACACCAGAAGAAACTGAGTGATATGAGGTTCACTCTCTACCTAAAACGCATGGTTAGTTGAAGGTGGTGTTGAAAATAACAACAAGAAATGCTAAAATAGAATTGCTAAAAATAACATTCCTATAAATAGTAGTTCAGCCAGTGTTGATCTTAGCAGCAATGGATGGAAAAATGGAAGGCTAAAAATAACATTCTATAAATATAATTTTAGGATACCTTCCTATTTTAGTCAATCCTTAAACTAAAATAGTGAAGCAAAATTCGAATTTGATCTTTACAACAGTTTGTAAAATAATTAATTAATTCATCTTGAGTTAATTAGTTAAGGAAAATCAAACTTGAAGTCTATGTGGGGACATGCAACAATTTCTCCTTTAATTGAGGAATTTATCCATCGGTTAAAGAGATAAGAGTGATTTTTAATTTGAGTTGTAATTAGTTGACTTAGTTAACTGAGTCAAGTCCAGTTAGATTAATTCAAACAACTTGTTCAATTAATGTAAGTTCAGTTAGTTAATGCTTGCATGCATGTAACTACTACACCTTAGATAACTGAGTATTCCCTCATAAATAAATCATGCATGTTAGTTCAAACAGAGACCCAGTTGAGATCAGATGTAGGGGAAATGTATTATCAATTGCTAGAATATTCCATTTTGAATATTCCTTGCATGCAAAGGGAATTATTTCCTTGAGGATTGCACAGTTACTTCTTCACGTTTACTGAGTTTGATGAGGCCAATTTAGACATGTGACATCATTGGACCACAAGAAAAATTACGTAAGGAAATAGGAGGATTGGAGGGCTTGAGGAGGACATATACAATGTATATTCAGTCTGTGAGTTGTATTGTTTGATTTTAGAGAGAGCAGGATAGCTTGAGAGCTGATTATTTTTCTAACTTGAACAAGATATCCACTTGTATGATAATACAGAGTTGGGGTTTTAGGATGAGGCTTTCCCCGTGTTATATCTTCTATGTTATGTGTGATTAATTTCTCATTCTCAATTATATGTATTCTCTTGATCTTCCTCAATTTGATTAAGCTTTCGTAAAGTGGTGTAGAAGTAGATCTTGTATTGTGTTTTAGTATATTGCATAATTTGTTGATCTATAGTGGGAATTTGTACATGGTATGACAATAAAGGTGATCAAGGCGAATAATAGTGTACAAGAAGGAGAATTTCTAAGTTTGGTTCCTGAATATAGAAATCGACTTCTTAGCACATCTCTATTTCACCTATGGCGTTCAGTGGTTTAAGACTCGAGTATGCCCTTGATGGCAGCTTGAATTATATAGCCTAGAAGGATCGCATGGAGGTAGTGTTACAGGATAACGGTCTAAAGGACTTCATTGATCAGGACATCCCCAAGCTGACTAATGTTACTCAACTAGTGGAATGGAAGAAATGTGTGGCTAGAGAAAGGACAATCTTCCTGGAGGGAGTTCTAGATCACATTGTATCAAGCCTCCATGGGAAGGAGACTCCATTTTTGATGTTGAAAACATTAAAAGATTTATATCAGAACAATAGCGAATAGAGGAAGTTGGCACTGAAGAACAAGCTTCGTAAGATCAAGTGTGAAAAGGGTGATATAATCTCTACATATTTGAACAAGCTCACCACGTGCAGGGATGAGCTTGGAAGTGTAGGGATCACTACCACTATTGATGACATGGTGACTCTTGCACTCTTCAGTCTTCTTAAGAGTTGGCATAGCAACCAAGACTAAATTAATGGAAGAGAAAAACTGCTAGATTGGGAACGACTTTTATTGGATCTGATGCAGGAGGAAATCACAAGAAGCACCAGAGATGGATCCTCATCGAAGCAAGATGATGAGGAAAATATAGCCTTAGCAATTAAGGTGAGGAAAGGGAAAGGGAAGGCGTCCCATCCCAAATCTGGTTCTTCCCATTGTGGGAAGAATATTGACAAATCGAAAGTGTGATGATTTCATTGTCATGAAGTGGGCCATTATGCTATGAATTTTCCATAGAAGAAATCCAAGAAGGGTTCCTTGAAGGGATTTGATGGTGAGGCACTGGCCTCATAGTTTGAGATGGATTTCTCACTTATCTCATGCATGGTTTCATCCATGGTGGGATTTGTGTGGTACCTGGATAGTGGAGCTTCGTTCCACATGTTAGGTGACAAGAATCTTTTCACTACCTTGGACGAGAAGGATCTCTAGGTGTGGATCGAGATGGGCGATGATGGAAAGCACCCTGTTTCTGGTGAAGGTACGGTTGTGTTTCAGAGGGAGCATGGAACTCCCCTCACCTTGACTATTGAAAATTATGTACCAGGTCTAAAGAAGAATCTTTTGTCTATCGCTATGCTAGAAGATAAAGGCTATGATGTAGTCTTTAGTAAAGGAAAGGTATTCCTGATGCATATTGGTACTAGACAGACAAAGTCAATAGGGATTCGAGTCAAGAATCTCTGCAAGTTGGAGGTAGATGACTGTGCTACTTTGAGTTCAAAGCTGAGATGGTACAAAGAAAAGATATTGGCGAGCTATGGCATAGAAGATTGGGCTAGTTGTACCATGGAGCCCTAAGGATCATGCAACAGATTTCTACATGATTACCCAAGGGAAAACATGAGTAGACGACTACATGCAAAGGTTGTACCTTGGGTAAGTATGAAAAATATTCCTTTCCAGATCAAGATAGTACATCTGGAACAATCTTGGAGCGAGTTCACTCATATGTTTGTGGGCCATTCTCCACCACTAAACAAAGGTACTATGATGATTTTTCTCATAGATACTGGATCTAATTTATGCAAAAGAAGGATTAGACCTTCTTGAGGTTTTGTGATTTTAAAGCCTTGCAAGAGAAAGAATAAAAAAAAAAAAAAAAAATCCTTGAATAGTGAAAATGGTGGATAGTATGTCTGTCAATAGTTTAAAGACTTCTAACTTGCAGAAGGTATTAAATGGGAATTGATGGCACCCCATAACACACAACCGAATGGGTGGTTGAAAGGATGAACATATCAATTGTGGGAGTAGCTTGAGTGATGTTGCATCACCGAAGCCTACCACTGCATTTCTATGTTGAGGCATGCAATACAACAGTATACTTGTAGAACAGAAGCCCGCACTATATACAAGGAATGGAGACACCTATGGAGGCCTATTCTGGGAAGCGACCTAATGTAAGTCACTTCTAAATATTTGGATCATCAGTTTACTATAATGTTACCAAAGATGTTAGGAAGAAGCTAGACCCAACAACTAAGTTGGGAATACTTGTGGGGTACAGGGATACACCCCATAACTATCAGGTGTACCTAGCTTCCACTCAGAGGACTATGGTATGCAAGGATCTAAAGTTTGATGAGTAGAAAGCGATGCGCTTATCACTTGAGAAGGAGCTTGAGTTGCATGTAGATGAGGAGCTTTCAGTTCATAAGGATGAGGAGCCTCAGATTGATGCAGATCAGCCGCATGTAGAGGATCTGAGAGTGGAGACATCCACTTACGCTGATACTTCTAGAGATGGGCAGAATTGCTTAAGGGAAGCTGAGAGGTTGATGCTGGATGCATGGGAGAATGTGGGACTAACCATCTTTTTAGCACAGGAGGTCACCTGAGCAGTACATTGGGTACATGGCCCTGTTTGGCGAGTGTGTAGATACCAAGCCTTCTTCATTCGAGGAGGTAGTGCAACAACCAGTTTGGATTGATGTAATGGTAGAGGAATACGACACTATGATTTGGAATAGTGTGTGGGATGTTCTCCCAAGGCCTCAAGACAAGTTAGTGGTGAGTTCCAGATGGCTTTACAATGTAAAAGGGTAGCTGATGGTAGTGTTGAGAAACATAAGGCAAGGCTTGCTTCTCAGGGTTTCTCACAGGTCGATGGGATCGACTACGATGAGACTTTTGCTCTTTTAGAAAGGTACTCATCGATTAGATCGATGTTGGCACTATCATCTTAGAATGGATGGAAGATCCACCAGACGGATGTGAAGACATCATTCCTGAATGGGAATATTGAGGAGGAGGTGTACATTGAGCAACCAGAGGGTTTTGAGACCTTCGATCATGAGTCACATGTGTGCAAATTCAAGAGGCCTTTTTATGGGCTGAAGCAAGCATCCCATGCTTGGTACACCAGGATCAACATCTATTTCATCGGTTTCAGCTTCAGCAAGAGTGAAGCAAATGCGAACCTTTACCACATCATGGTAGAAGGTAAACCATTGACCATTGTTCTTTATGTCGATGATCTAGTTTTGACAGTTGATGATGAGCTGATATAGTCTTGCAAGGAGGACCTTGCAAGATAGTTTCAGATGAAGGACATGGGACTTATGCACTACTTTCTAGGCATGGGGTTGTGGTAGAAACATGGCGAAGTATTTGTGTCTCAAGGAAAGTATGCTAATGAGATACTCAGGCGCTTTCACATGGAGAAGTGCAAGCCTATGGAGACTCCTCTAGCTGGGAACTAGAGGAAGGAGGATGGTACTTCAGGTGAGCTAGTAGCTACTACTATTTTTTGGTAGCTGGTGGGTTCACTTATGTATCTGGCAAACACACAACTTGACCTATGCTTTGCAGTGGACCAAATGAGTCAAGCTATGATTCATCCTACCAAGCTATTTTGGAAGGGAGCAATGCATGTGCTGAGATACCTTAGAGGCACACCTCAGTTTAGATTGTGGTACAGACAGACAGAGGGAGTGAAGCTTTAGGGCTTCAAAAATGGTGATTAGGCAGGGAGTCCATCAGACCAGAAGAGCACTTCTGGAGGAATCTTTAACCATGGTTCAGCTGCAGTTTTCTAGTATAGCAGGAAACATAGATCAACTAGTAAGGCTACATGTGAGGCTATTTGGATGTGGAAGATTCTAGTGGGATTTTTTGGTCAAATGATGGATCCTATAGTGATCTACTGCGATAACCAGAGTTGTATCAAACTCTCTGAGAATCCAGTTTTTCATGACAGGTCCAAGCACATAGATATCTGGTATCATCATCTTATATACACCTTAGCTAAAACTAAGGACTTAATGTGCGACGATTGATCTCCCCGAATGTTGTGTTTGGTGCATCACATTTATGACAGTTGTCTTGGTTACCTGTGGCTAAAATATAGAACCTAATCGGGTCTCCCAATATATACTCGATGATACGGGGAGCACAAGTTCATGTTAATATTGTCTAATGCATTACTGTTTGGTGAGAGAGTTGTGATATACTTGCCTTACTAGAGTGCCTCTGATACATCATAGAGTACTGGAGAACCCTCGATATACTTCCATACTGGGACATTATTTCACCCTCAAGATACAATGCAGGGAGTGAATGACAACTGATATGTTTTAAGACGTCATAATACATCCCTACCCTAGACATTTATATATTTGTGTTAGGTTACAAATGATCCTTCAGTTGATTGAGGTAAATTTTAAAGTTATCTTGAATTAGGCTTCCGTTTATGGCTCAATGATGTCACTTATATTCGTATAATGAAACTAAATGAGGAAAACAAAATATTTTCATTCGATGAAGGCTAGACTAATGAGGGAAGAGATACAACCAAGAAAATGCATAAATCAAGCAAAATGCATGAAAACATAATTATTTAACTTTCTAATGCAAAATGTAAAAATGAAATCTACTCTTTCACTTTCTCTAACAAATATAATGTCAAAAAATTCAATCCTGTGAGGAACAAAAATGAATTTTTCTTTCACTAAGACGTACTAATCTTTTTTTATCTTTTCCTTTCACTAAGATGCACTAATATTTTTGTTCTTTTCCTTGCACTTTGATCAAAAAATGCAAACTAATGCAATGGGAAAAGGGAAAAATGCAATGTAAATCAACTAAAATCAAATTTTCATTCACTTTTTTTTTCAAATGAAAATAATTTGAAAAATACTTAAACGAAGAAGCCCTTTCACTTTTCTTTTCGAAATAATGAAATCAAAACAAGAATTCACTTTCAATTTCATGAAATCAAACAATTGTAATCTACTTTTGATAATAGAGTAGAAGTAATTTTCAAAGTATCAACGCTAATGAAAATAAATTCACAATCACGAATCGAAAGAAACTATAAAATAGTGTTTTGCTTGTAGCAAAACTCCCAAATGGAAGAAATCAATCTCAGAGAGATGAACCAGGTGATGGGTGAAGGATGACCTAGAAAAGCTAGAAGGAAATCAAGCCTCAAACAAACATCAACAAAGCCAAGAGACAATTGCAATCACACAAGGATAAAAATGAAGATAAACACACTATAATTACACTCACAATCACTCACAGACGTTGAAAAACATTGAAAACAAGAAGAAACCCTAATTTTTCTTCTATCCTCTAAGATCAACATGCATGTTAAAGGAAAAATGGTGATGAAAGGCAGAGCATTCTGATTGTAAATTGAAAATCAGCATTGACAGTGCTTCCGTCATAGAAGAAAATGCGATGGGAGAGAAAAATAGGGAAAAAAAAATCTTCAAAATCAGAGCACACTCAACACTCTCATGAAAAAACTAGTGACTACATATAGATACCATGATCTATACAAGCCATGAAATCGATGGTTGTTCAAACTCATCAGAGAATTTGATCGAAGGAATGGATGGAAAGGTTATAACTTCTATAATATATAAATAAGCCATTATGGAATTACTAGATAGATATGAAGACCCACTAAGTGAGAAAATCTGGAGATGTGTTCCATTCTATGGGAGAAGCTAGAAATCAACAATTAATGAAGATTATTTTCATCGGGGATGAGATCCACTTTTTGAGGAAATTTGGAGGGGGAAGGAACCATCCTCTCAAGGAGGCTTCTTCCCCCATAAAACTGTATAGCTATAATTCAAATTCGCCTCTAGGGAAGAGGAATTTTTAATGTTCTTGTGAAGACAACTTCTTATATAGGAGTTATACTTTCATTCCCAAGAAATATGTACCTGAGTTGATTCTAATAATCAAGTTTGGTTTCATTTTTAACTTCTAAGGATTGGTTCTATTCATATGAATATGAGTATCCCTGTTATTTATGTTCTTCCTAGCATTTTCTCTACATTTATCATTTATGCATTTAATGTTCATTTTTAATTTCTTGTAAGATATATGATTAAATGATTGAAATGAGTTTTTTTTAGTTTATTTATATAATAAATGATATGATGCATCACCAACATACCATAGGAAATACATTTTGATTGTTGGATTACAACTTAGACTAGTTTATTAGTTCAATATTCTCAAATTTCTAGTTCTAGTAGATTTTGCTTTTGAATTTTAGGACATGTTAATGTTTCTATTTTGAGTTTATTCCAATTAGATTGAAGTCAAAAAAAAATTAATAATAAAATTCACCCCACAACATTTTCACTTGATTAGCTTAGGAATTTTCTTATTTATATTAACTCACTAATTCACTCTTATGAAATTTCTAGCTTTTAGTAGTAATTTTATGCTAAATTTTAGCACATGTTAATGAAGCTCTTTTAGGTGATTCCATTTCCCTTGAATTATAAGAAAATTCAACCTGATAATGAAATTTACCCAGCAACATTTATCACTTGTCTAGATTAGCAATTCGACATGTTAACTCGACAAATAGGCTTGCTAAAAGTTTCTTATAGCAAAAGAGAGTTTCTAACATACATATATTTTGCAGCTTCTTCCTTGCCTAAATTCACTCTAAATTCATAACAGAAGTATATTTATTCCTTATAAACCCCTACGAATCTTGCAAGCCCACTGTGGATGAGCCCATGCTTGGCTAGGTCATCATTTAGCTTCTTTATTGCTTGCTTCTTGAATGTTGATTTCTGCATCTAGTCTATATTTCCTTTCCTGCAATTTACTTTAAACAACGTGTGATTTATTTCCTACAAGAGTAATATAGGACTTTACTTTCTTACAAATTAGAATATATTTCTCTCATTTTCATTTCATTTCTTGCAAGATAGATTAGATTTTCATTGTTATCATTTTCTTATGTGTGATTTAAATTTGAGCAAGTAGAATATATTTCTTTTCTATCATTTACTTTGCAACAAAAGTAGAATAAGTTTTCTTATTTCAATTTACCTTCTTCAGTTTAGGAATGCTATCTTACCCATATGTTTTCTTATTGAATTTGTTTCATTTTTTCTTTCACTTGCATCAAAAGGAGTCAGACTAGGAAGAGGAAGGTGTTTTTGGAACACAATGTGTTGACCCCCGTCTTAAGTTTGTACAAACCATGAGTTTATAATTAAATTTGAGCCCTAAGGAGTTACAACATTCGTTTTGTAATATTGAGGGTCATCAAATACCATAGATATAAGAAATTACCATGGAAAGTGTTGAGTTGAATGCAAGAAAAGTTTGATATAATCTTGAGAGTACTAAGGTTTAAGGTGAAAGATTCACTAGGGTTCTTAGAGCCTCACTTTTAGGTTATTATGAATTTTTACTATTTCTTGGAAGATATGGTTAGTAGATCTAGATACCTGAATGTGGTTGAACTGGAGGGAGTAAAAAATATGACATCAAACACCTAGACTAATGTTTGATACCATTTTAAACACACACAAAAGTAATAGGATGAATTTATATAAACTCATGTGATTGCATTCTATTCAGAATATTCACATATTAATACATAGTTTTATGATCCTTGGTTTTCATCTTACAAGAAGTTACTTGGAGTTCAATGTCTATTGGAATTCCTCCAAACTGTCCCTAATGATTTAAGGACACTATTTCCTCAACACCGTCCCTAATGATTTAAGTAAGTGTCTTGTATGTAACATACTTTTGGAGTAGGTAAATTTGAAGCGCTATGGAATCATTGTTATATTGATAGAAAAGTATTGTGATGATGGGATAATATCTTGTGAAATATATTCTCAATATTGGTACAATCCACCTCACTCGACGACATATTACGCATACATAAGATATTCTTAATACCCTTTTGTACATTACCATATTTTAGTGTAATGATTAGATTTTGTTTTATTCTAATTTTTCGAACTATGCTTATCTTGTTTTAGTCTTTGCTAGTAGATATGGTTAGATTTAGTCATTCGTGTAGCATTTACATATGGTTCCCATAAATGAATGTAGAACCTTATGTTTGTAACATTTCTATTTTATTTTTGCATTAGTAATTTGTTGAATTTGGATGAGATATACATTGGCACTATAACCAATATTTTTGTAAATTAAAATATGGTGATTATGTAATTAGTTGAAGCGCCTATGTTGAGAACCTATCATTTCATTGTATGTTTAGATTTTCAATTACTTTTTGTCTCGTATAAAAAATTAATCGCATAAAAATTGTACATAATAATCTTCAAATGTTTTTCATAAATAGTAATATTTAAATATGCATAATTTTATTTCTAAACCCTAGTTTTACATCTCCCTAAATCAATTTTCCTAACTCCATATTACCTATTACTACATGAATACATCAACTAGGTGTAAAACCAATCATGCAAAAACAAACAATATTTAAAAGTTACCATAACCAACTTTCCTAAACCCCTTAATACACTCATAACCAAAGCTAATACTTCAATAAAAAAAGGAATGACAAAGTTTCAATCCTATCTTCAATATACACCATTCCACACGAACATGGAATAGAATATATGGTCACCTTAAATTTTATATTTTGTGAATATCATATTTATTTATTTAATAGTTTTTTTCATATGCACTACTTTATAAGAATATAGAATAGAGTATATATCTTTGCACATTATTGTAATGATTTGATTACTAAAGTCTATACATGTGTATATATTTGACCATCTTTTAAATTTGAACTTATAACCTTTTAAGAGGAATTATTAATCATTAAATCCAAGTAGAAATCAAATACCACCAATATTTTATTTTCTTTATATTTTAATCCAAAATATAGAAAATATATATGTTTCATTTTATTTTTTTTAGAGAATGATACTCAACGTTTTTCTAAAATATTTCTTCCTTTTACTATTAATTTATAAAGCTATTAAATATATTTTATCCATTAAACTTTTCAATCAATAATAATCCAATTCGTACACCCATCTTACCCCTCACCAACAACATTAAAAAGAAAAACACTCTTCATTAGTTTCAGTTACCAAACTGTGGGGGTTGAGATAAATATTGGATAATGTACCCTAACTCCTCATCATAGTATAATGACCTTCATGATGATGATTAACGTCCACTAAGACTAATGCATTCTACTAGATGTTAAGAAGAAGAATAATCTAATTATAATTCTTTAGAATGTTGTTAAACACACATGGACAACAAGAGAGATATGAAAGATAAAATATGCAATACGATTTTTATTGACAAATGATATACATTTATAGTACATTATGTGACTGTTGGGATTCACATCTCAAGGTCTCTTGGACTCCTTTTGTCCATTCGGCTTCCACACTAACCCATTTAGGATTAGGTGTCCAACATTCCCCCCTTAATCCGAAGGGTTATGTATGAGTCCAAGAAGAGAGCTTAAATACAAAATGTGCAAAAATGCATGCAGCACTAGTCTGAATGTGCTCTATGAAATGTTGGTATAAAGGGCAGTGGTTTAAGGATTACCACCAACACTGGAATGCTTAGTGTCGTTCCCGAAACTCCTCCAAAACTGGAAAGAAGCTGAAGTCTTCTACTAGAGGAAGTGCTCCTATTGTTTTGAAGAGGGAAAACTTCAACCAATAAAGGGAGGTCTCACCCCACATAAAAGGTAAAACTTCAACCTGAAAAGGGAAGTCTCAACCTGTGATGGTTTAAGGATGACCAACAACTCTGGAATGCTTGATGCAATTCTTGGAACTCTTCCAAAAATGGCAAGAAGCTGAAGTCTTCTGCTAGAGGAACTGTTCTCAATTTTGTTCCCGGAACTCTTCCAAAACTGGCAAGAAGCTGAAGTCTTCCGCTAGAGGAAGTGTCCCAGATTACCCACTGAAGGCATGTTCACGGGCATCTGTGTCTCCGGCTACAACTCTGAAACTGGTGTGGCAGGTTGTGGCTCAGGCTTGCTTGATGTGGCTTTGAAGCTTGTAGATGACCATCATTTCCCCCCCTGTCAGATGCAAGGTGAGATGATGGATAAAACCCAACTGCAAGACTATTCAATATTCTGGAACAAGTTCTAACATGTGTTTGGAATATCTTCTTGGCTGTTGATTCCCATTGCCAAGAAGCGATCCATCCTAGATGAATCTTTGTTCTTGTAGGGTGTTTGTTTCTGAAGCATCTGTTTGAAGAATGACTAGTTTTATGATAGTGCTTACATGGATGAAGATTAAAACAGTGATCTTTCAGATGGCCAACTCGGTCACAGTGTTGGCATTTCACGATCTGTTGTTGTTGTTGCTGTGGAAGAGGGACAGAGTCTGGAACAGCTGGAGCTGAACTGTCATGAAGAGCAGGTGAACTGTCATGAATGAATCCAGCACTCTGAAACTGAATGGGCTTGATGTAGTCTAGAATATGAAAGGACAAGTCCTTGTCATATCCAACACCGGTTATGTGCTTCTTGTGGACAAGCTGTTCCCAAGGTCTGATGATGGGCTTGGGAAGTGCAGACTGAGTTTCTGCATCTGCATGTACAACTGCTGCTTTATTTGAATGAAGAGGAATATTATTGACTTGCTGCTGATGGGTGGTTGTCTCAATGTTTTGAACAAAAACAGGTTCAGAATGATGTCTATTTTGATGTAGATCTTCTTGTTGTAGCTGTGATTCAAGCTGCAAAAGATCAATCTTTTCCTGTGCATTTTGTAGATATGTATGAATTTCTGAAAGAGATCCTTTTCTGATTTGTAATGTGTCATCAACAGTAGATTGTATAAGAGTTTTCATGAACTCTAATACTTCACTGATTCTGGCCATTTTTCTTCAATGTCACTTAAAAAACACAACTGAGGCAACAGCAACAAGAGGCAACAGCAACTGCAAACTTTCTTGGATCCTTCAAGTTCTCCTTCACTTTCAAATCAGAACCTGCATTACCAAGATCTTCACAACTTCTATGCTTATAAACATACATGCTCTATTTTGCCCAATTCAAAATTAGACAATCTCTTTTTTAATTCACTCTTTATGCGGAAGCTTTCTTTCATATTTATGGTTATAAAACCAAAATCCACAATAATCATTCATAAAACATCAAATTGTTTATCAATCAGATTTTGAATGCTTCATAACACCAGAACTATGCCTTAAGTACCTCATTCATTTCATCACCAACATTCCTCACGTGTTTATACACCATCACAGATTCTTCCTGCATGTGTTGGATTCAGTTAAATTTACGCTGAATTATTCACATTAATGGATTTATTTGTTGTTCCTGGTCTTTTGCTTTTACGTGGCAGGTGTTTTAGCTCGCTTTCATTCTATCGCCTTCCACTGAAGACGAGTTCACTCGAAACGATTCTTTTTATGCAGTAATAACCATAAAATACAGAACGAGGTGTTGTACGAGGCTTTTTCTCTCTCCAGTTATTCTTGTTGTCAAATGGATGGCACTTGCATTGTGCGTCTTCCAACTTTGTTTTTATTTTTCTTCAGGCAGCGTTACCAAACCATTTCACTGATAGCACAACGTATAGGAGAACCTAGAACCGGTGGCTTGGCACAGCTGGTTCAATCTGGTACACTACATCTTTGATGCACGCTAGTGAACAAACCGGTCCAGCAAAATGATACCTTGTCCAACAAAAATAAAGAGGAGTTTCGTTCCGCTTGTTCACAACAGAACTCGTGAAAAAGTCCAGGGATTTTCGTGCTCTATTTCATCCTCAGGAAAATCGATCTATCTTCTTGATGGTATTTATCCATAAAATCCCACTTCTGAATGTGGCCTCCTATTTTAATGTGAGTTGGCCCTCTCCATACAAATTGTCGAACAATTCAGCACTGAAATTAGAACGTGGAATGACAGGAACAAAATGACAATCTTTGCTGGTATGAAACCCTAAATCTAAAGACAAGAATCAAACTGAAGGATCGAATTCCCCACCATATTAGTCGGCCTTCTCTGAATATGACCACCTTGGCACCGACTAAAGTATGAATACCATGTTAAACACCATTTCAAGCAGTGTTTCAAATATCTTTAATACAGCGATTCCAAAACATGACTGCATGCTCACATGTAAAGGACGCAAATCAAGATCTGACCATTTGAGTTGATTAAGGTAATACTAAAAGTTTTATAGATTCACCAGCATATGAACCAGCACCATAACTTTCATAGCGGCTCACATCAATTCACCACCTTGAATAGTCACTTCAGCAAATGTCGAACCACACTGCCCCATTGTTGGGCCTCACGACTGCCTGTAGGAATAACACGAAAATAGTAAAACCGTAAAAGTCCGTAACAGTGAATGGGATTTCTGAGAAGTGAGCAGTCCAGCCGGCAGGAATATGCACCAGTGGTGGGGTCGTCTCCCTTTCGGTCGATCTCAGAATGCTATCAACAGAACATTCGTTTCAGCGTTTTTTTTTTTAAATACCAGACAACAATGTCAGCATTTTTAATATCATTTCAAATACCAGACAGAAAATTCATATCCGCTGATACCAGATAGAAATGTCAGCGTTTTTAATATCATTTCAAATTCCAGACAGAAAATTCATATCCGCTGATACCAAACAGCAATGTCAGCGTTTTTAATATCATTTCAAATACCAGACATAAAATTCATATCCGCTGATACCAACAACGCTTCATATTATGAACTTAACGGTGACAGTCTATATCATTACCATATTGCGTTATCTATCAGGGCAGGCTCCGAGCATTTTTGATATCTTATACAGCGAAAACAACTTTCAAGGCTTCTCAATTTCTAAATCAGCAGCTACGCATTCTGTCAGACAACGTTTCCTTGAGGTGTTTCTCATTCAGGTAGTGGAGAAAGGAGTAGAAGGCAGGCAGTGCTGGTCAGGTGGCAACTAAATTCTAGATGAGGGAATATTCATAAGTAATGGTAGAAACCATAAAACAAATGGTTCAAATATCAGCAAGGCAGGATATCGCCTGCTCTGATACCATGTTAAACACACATGGGGAGCAAGAAAGATAGGAAAGATAAAGCATGCATTTCAATTTTATTCACAATTGATATACATTTATAGTACAATATGGTGACCGTTGGGATTCACATCCCAAGGTCCCTTGGACTGCTTAGTCTCTTTAGCTTCCACACTAACCCATTTAGGATTAGGTGTCCAACAATCCTGATGTATCTCTTTAGATGAGACCCACCTACAAGTATTACAATAAAGACTTGTTATTTCTTGTAAACTAAAAGTAAAAACTCATATAAAGGCATAACCAATGTTGCACTTGAAATGATAATAGTAATGGAAGAGTATGCATGATGGATTGAAAAATACCTCAGATACTTACATAATTTGTAAATAGTCAAAGCGACATTGTGGTCAAAAGTACTTGGTATTGCTACAGGAAACACATATTGCATGACCATTAACAAATAACGATGTTCAAATATGCATGAACTAATCTCATCACTATACTAGCATGTCTATTAACAAATAACCATGTTCAAATATGCATGAACTGATATTATCACTAGGATATACAATTTTATAATTAAGTTTCCAACAAATATAACATTTGACAACGTTACCTTTATCCAATTGTGCCAATCATGTGTTTTTAGGCCTGAAAACTCTCATCCATCTCTTGTGAATAAGTTCTTTAATGTTGCACCAAAGCCAGAATGAAATCTTATGCCTTTCATAGTAGAACTGATGTTTTCTTTCTCATTTGATGTAAATGTCCATGGAGCATGAACATATGAGTTGTTTTCGTGCAGCCACATGTTCGGCATGATATTGTCAACTCGAAGGTCCTTTCTTAACTTTATTTGTGCTTCAATGTTATTTCCATTCAGATGTTTCCACAAGCACTCTGCCACATTTTTCCCGATGTGCATAGCATCAAATAGGTGGGCTATTGGCAAGCTCTCATAATATTCTAATTTGTAGAAAATAGAGAGTCTTTTCATTCCTAGGGGAAAGCATGTGCTTTCCACCTAGCAGGGTTCATCTTTATTGGCTTCCTCATTTCCACTTCCTTTCCATTGAACATTTGTTTATCACGCACTCGATAGCAATGATTTTGTGGTAAGAATTGTTGATACTCATCATACAAAGTTTTATTGAGATCCCTTGACTACCTATGCAACAATTTTGGCCCACATGATGGACAACCATGTTTCCCCTTTGTTTGTAGTCCTAAAATAAGATTGGAACCCATATTTAGTAAATGCTAAAATGAACATAATAATTATAAATGTAATTTATATTATATTAACACAACAAATAGAGAGCCCCGGGGCATCATGAATTGTCCAGATAAGAATCGCATGAAATAGGAAGTTTATATCATTGATAGGTCTTGATACATTAAACATATTTACACGATCCCATATTTCACGAAGCTCATCAATGAGGGGCTCCATGTATACATCCATATCCTTTACTTGATATTTCCCTAAGTGAGCAAAGAGTTATTTATTAGGATTAACTGAATTGAAATATTTTTATATAATCTTCAAGAAAACATTGCATTCACATGTTCTAGTACCTGGTATGATAAGAGTTAACATTGCATGTTCCTTTTTCATTGCCATCCAAGGGGGGAGATTGTTGTTTATAATTAACACTGGCAAAACAGAATATGTTGTTCTAAGATCTCCAAAAGGATTTACGCCATCCATTGCGAGAGAAATTCTTGCATTCCTTGGCTCATTTCTGAAATGTGGCCATTTTACCTCAATATTTTTCCAACATTTACTATCTGCAACCATACACATGACACCATCTTGGCTCCTCCCTTTTCCATGATGATCCATATATTTTGTGAACTCCTTACATTTGAAAATTCTCTCAAACACCTTGGCTTTAGTGGAATGTGTCGTAATACTTTATAAGAAACCTTCTTGGATAAATGATCTTGATGATACCTATTTGTGTGACACTTTGGGCATTGTTGTAAATTTTCATTATTTCCATAGTATAATATATGGTCATTTGGACATGAATCATATGTTCTGTACTCCATTCCAATTTCTTTCATTATTGAAGATACTTCTCTATGAGAATGAGGCAACTTATTGTCCTTTGGAAGTGTTTTGTTTGCCAAAAGTCCGCATCGTGCAACAAATGATTGTTATAAGTATACACAATATTCAAAACTTTAAGACATCTAGAGAATTAATTTATAGGAATATCAATCCAACCTTAATATATCAGTAAAGCATGTGTTTGTCAGTCCATGTGTAACCTTCAAGTTCAACAAAAACATAGGTGTTGCCAATATAGAAGATTCAGCATTTGCATAAAGAGGTGTCCTAGAAAAATGAGCTAGGGGTGAATCAACAACTTCTTCAAAAGATGTGTAGAAGTCTTGGATAAATTCATTGACACCAGCCTCATTTATCTGTGAAGTGTCTTCTTCCATAAATGTGTCTTGTCCTTCAGCTTGAGAGTCTCTATTATCAATATCATCCATTGGTTCTTCATGAATATTGGGAACTAGAAGCAGCTTCTCATAAATAACAAAATCAAATGAAATGATCAATAATAATGGATTAAATGATGTGCATATTTATTTATTATAAGAATAACAAATTTTTAATTATAATGTACCTCTTCTATATAAACTCCATGTTCCAATCTATGGATACCAACAAGCCTTCACTTCTTTAGTTTCTTATTTTGGCACATTTTGCAACTACAATATATCATTTCATTGAAGTATTCATTTGTACCTAGAGTAGGTCTTGTTTCCTTTTCATCTAGATATTCGGATGACGATGTGCTATTTCCTTGAATGCACCACGTTTTTTAAATAATAAGGCTACAATTTTTAACTTGGGTATTACTTATTTTTCAAGAGAACATGACCAATGAATAAACCTAGGGAGTGAATCTATGGATATGTAGTTTTTCAATGCATTTCTTGGCTCTTTGATTACTTGATTGCTTGTACTTTTGTCTTTCTGTTGTTTCAAGGTAGTGTTTAGTGCTTCTGTAGGAATTAGATATGAAAAAAATTGAGAACTAGGTTCAAAACCCTGAACAAAACTCTACCAATGTGTTGAGTGAGCATTGAAGATTTGTCCAACACTTTGAGGCAAGCTTATCAGAGTGTTCTAACAAGCATTTAACTAGTCACAAAAAACTTTTGAAGTATCATTTAAAGTTATTTCTAAAACAAAATCCAACCTCTAACTAAATCAACAACATAAATAATGCAAATACCAAAAGAAACATAAATACCTGGTCTGCCATTTTGTATAGAAAAATGTAAAATAAATCTGTAAAGAAAAGTCTGTGGACACTAGTTAGGATCATTACATAAATAAATGTTGAAATATATGACAAGTAGGAACTTTACTAATTGGAAAATCCTTTAAAGACCCTTGAGGTTACAGAGGAATATAATATAGTTGTGGAAAAGAATGAAGTTGAATATGGAGCATGCCAGGAAAGAATTTTTATTGTTGATGGCATAACTGATGCAAGCCCAATTAGATAAAAATTGTTTGATATGGACAACAACGAAAAACATGAGTGATCCATTGACCCTGCCAAAATTGAGGGAAACAATGGCCAGGAAGCTGGAGAGACCCAAAATTTCAAAGTTGGAGAAAATATGCAAATTGTGGTGAGAAAGCAAGAACCTTCCCAGTTTGATACTCTTTTGAGGATCCCTGAGGTTATGGAGGGATATAATATATCTCCTTTTTTAAGCACTTGATTTGGCCTGGATTCCAATATTCCATCCAAACATTTAGGAACTTAGAAAAAGTTACAATATATCCCCTTGTTTAAGTATGAATGAATCTCTTCTAGAAGACAAGGATGTGTGCAATCAACAACTTTCCTTGGATAATCCATTCAAGAGGCTTGAACTTGCCGAGGGACCAGAACATGATACCCTAGTGAAAAATCTTGAGCCTATAGAAATTGATGTGACATCAGAGACTGAATATTTGTCACTGCATGTCCCATTTGGAGACCATGTGTGTGTCATGGAGAAGGATGCTACAGTTTTGGATGGGACAGATCATTCTGAAAGTATTCTCCTCACATAAAATCCTGTAGAATCTGGAGAAGTAGCTGAGGGTTATAGTATTTTGGATGATATGAATGTTCCTAGTAAAGGGGATTCAAGAAGAACCAAACTTGTAGACAAAATAAAAATGAATAAATACTTAAGCCAGTATTAGGGACAAATAAATTACCTTTACACCTTAAGCTATTAAACCTTGCGCAAGTACAATAGATGTGGTAGTTCTAACACCTGCTAAATCATTTGTCTTTGCTGCAACCTATCTTACCAACTTGGCCCTAATATTTTCAACTTAGTCCTCTAATTCAACCTGCCAGAAGCAAGGTGCAACATTGAAAAGCATTAACTAGACTGGATTAACTAGACCTGAAATACAAATTTAACTTAACTCATCAACATCTGAATTGATTTAAGTGAAGGTTCTCTTCTCAGCAAGTGGCACAATATCTGTTGGGGAGATCTAGAAAAGACAGGTGGGACATAATCATTTGGGTCGGTGTATTCTTTGTGAGTCCTCAGACCTTTGAAGATCCCAGATAATAAATGATCACCAAGTTGAGACACGCAAGTAGCCCTTCCATAATTCAATAGCAGACTAGCTATTTGCCTAATTGCAGATAGAAAAGTGATGTAGAGATTTCTGGGAAATTGACATGTCAAAGTAAGCAAATACAGAAGGTGGAAGCAATTGTATGACACTCTATGAGCTGGCTCTAGGCCTAGCCATAAGCTCACACTTAAATGAAGACACTTCACATTCTAGGTTCATCCCTCCAAAGGCATCCATTGGCTTGGTTTGTATTGCAGTGAAAGATGAGGCAACTGTTCAACAAACTTCTCATGACACAGAGATCAGAAATACAGCTCTGGAATGCAATCTTCCGGCAGCCAACAAGCAAGAAGCCCTTGGCAGACATGATTTCATTTAAGTTCAGGTTTTTATTATTTATTGCAAAGTAGTTTTTTTACCAGTTGAGTATGCTAGACATTGTACCTGCTGGATTTATATATACCTCCAGAAAGGTAAGAATAGACGACATTAAATTTCAACTCTTTTTGAAAGATAATTGTCATACCAATATTTTTGTTTTGTTATCTTACTTTTTGGCTTGGCCACAACCATTTTTTAATACAAATGATATCCTTTCCTATTAAAATCAACTAAGAAACCAAACCCAATACTAATTAAGAATATAATCTGAGATGCTCTATTTTTTGTACATGTAAATACTTGTCCAGAGAAGGATTGATGAACATCTCTTGCTTATGTTGTTTGGCCGACCTCACACTAAGAACAACTCATCTTGGATTTTATAGCTTCCATTTTCTTTTCTGGTGTGTAAATTTATTGGCGGATGTTGGAGAGAAATACAAGGATTATCTACACGTTTGTATAAAAACAACCCAAATTTCTCTTTTTGCGGAGTTATGAATGGTGCAATGAAGAGGATAACTGTTTAGTGTGTACATTTAGTGGCAAATATAATATAAGGATTGTCTACATGTTTGTCGAAAAAAACCCAAATTTCCCTCTTGGCGGAGATAGGAATGCTGCAATGAAGAAGATAGTTGTTTAGAGAAGAATAATAGTTTGGATGAGCTGAATTTAATGTGCATCACAAGTTCTTCCTTCGGTGCTCTAAATATATCAAATAAGAAGATAACTATTTCCTCTACTAGCAAAACATGCCCATGTAGCATCATACTAAGTCACCGGGTAAAAAAGAGAGATCATTCATTAACCACAACAAATGTTTGAAATGCAAACAAACACATTTTAAAAGATTAGTTAACCCTTCAGAGGGTTTTTTTATTGAAATGTAATAATCAATGGCTCACCTGTCTAGTGATGTGGGTACAAATACATCCCAAAAACAACGAAAAATGCTGGTAGACACAATACATCAGAACGTACCCTTTTATTGACATAATAGCTTCCAAACTTCCATATAAGGAAAAAGATACATAGAACACAAGAGCACTGCAACTACCAACCCAATAATGACCGAATGTTTTTCTTTTCCGATGTACGCACTTCCGCGGAATCTTAAGCCTAGCAGAATAATGATCCAAACATCATAGAAACCCAAATAACCCTAACCCTAACAGTCGCTAATTGAAGGGACTCCAATGAGGACAAGAAAGTGGATGATAATTTTGATTCAAAGAATTCTTACCTTGAATTGAGGTAATGGGATTCAATCCCTCTGAAGTCTACACGCTATTGGAGTGTGGTAGTGGGATTCGATCCCTCCGAGGTCTACTCACTATTGGAGTGTGGTAATGGGATTCGATCCCTCCGAAGTCTACTCACTATTGGAGTGCGCAAAATGCTCTGGAAGAAAGAGATATGTTCTTGAAACTGAAAAGGTAGCGCAGAATGCTCCGGAAGAAAGAGATCTGTTCTTGAAACTGAAAAGGTTGGTAGGATGGGAGGCATAAGACCCCCTTGGCAAAATGTGGTTCTATCTAGAACCTATGCTAAAAATTATGCTAATTTAATTATGTAAGTCTTTAACCATAAAATTCATTGATATTATGTTAAGTGTGTTCTCATCGGTATGGTATGAGTGTCTTTTACATTTATTGCTTCTTTACACCTTGAGTACTATTATTTCTGATATATTTTTTTTGTTTGTTTTTCTGGTTGTTGGAAGAGTTTGGTAATACAATTTTTTTAATTTTAAGTTAATAAAAGCTTTATTTTAATACAAAAATGAGTTTGATATAAATATTTCATTTATAATGCTAGTAATTTTATAAATTTAAAATTATTTTTCTCAAATTTCAAAGTGAATGGTAAAAATACATAGTCTTAAGGATCAACCTAGTTAGTTGAGTTCCCATTGTTAAAAAATCTTTTCTATTAAAAGGTCACTTGTTTAATTATCTTAACGTTATTGGAGTAAGACTTCATGGTCGAGCTTATAGGTTGTGATCCTTTCAAGTAGATTTTCCTGGTACAAATTGATACGTATTTTATATGTTTTATAATGTTGATAATATAATTATGTTGGAGTGGAAGAACATGAAGAATTATCAATGTTCTCTTGATGGTTTCAGTGAACTCGTGGTTTTTCTACAAACAGAAAATGGATCATGGATTCAAATTTGTCTGCCATAGTTAACCCTAAGATTAGATCAACTAAATCAATAAATCAAGTTGTCACAACTATCCATGAGACAAAGGATCGATACATCAACTCAATTAATCAAAGTATCAGTCACATTAGGTATTCAAGGAACTAAGCTAGGACTTTGGATAACAGATCCTACTTTCTTTTACCAACTCAATACCATCAATGGTTTTTATAACTCGAGAAGGAATAGAAAACTTAGACTTGGAGTAAATTTTATTAAATATCAATACCATCTATGTGGGTAGTTTAGTATTGAGCATATTTTGTTTTGTTCAAAAAGAAATTCGATGATTTTTACGGGTGAACAAGGGATTGTTCTTTTAGGGATTCATCAGGGTTCATGCGTTATTTTCATTGAGGATATTTAGTGAGTGACCTCATCCCAAAATGGAAAACAAATCAATCATAAATGTGAAAAACGGCAAGGAAATCTCATATTTTATGGAAACAAATCATTTGGGCCAAATCAAAATTGCCTCAACAAACACAACAAGGAAGTGGATTTGGGTAACTGCAAAACAATATCAGGGCATTTTAAAGCGGAGACTTGCCCACTTTAAATGGGAACAAGGAAGAAGAAAAATTCCCTAGAGAAACTAGTAGACATAAAATAAAAGTAAACAAAATCTTTGAAATGCAAATTTCATCCATGGAACAATGCCTCCCTGGAGATAACATCAAACAACTTCGAAAAATATACAAAGTAGAGGAAGAATTTTGAAGAGAAATGTCTCCCCTCCTCCATGATGGCACAAGTGTTGAAGTATAGTTGATGATTTGATATTAAAGTCAAAATCCTTCCTGAACCCTTGAGCCAAAGAGGTCTCTCCTCTAGTATCTCTAAAAATATCCTATGAAGAGTCATAGAATTTAGGTTAGAAAGTATGACCCACCATGATCATATTAATAAATGACAACCACTAAACTAATGTGACAATGTATTCAGAATTTCCTTGCAAAAAAAATTAACTTCTTGTTTGCCCCTTTTTTGTAGTGCAAGTAGATTTCCTTATTGTCTCCATCATGTTATGCCCCAACACTAGCTAACCAACATGACAACCCATTCACAATAAATGTCATCGACAATGATGTCAAAATGCGCAAATGAATTTGTTAGTTACCCTTTGTTGTGTACATCTCTTGCCAAAGAAGAGGAGTCTAATATACTCTTCCTTGGCAAAGAACAATTGTTGTTGTCCTTTCCCCCCGCCAGAACGAACCTCGCAACCTTTATCATCTTCATGACATCCAAACATACAAATGAATCCACCTCCTCTGATGACATTGCATTGGATAACTCGTCCTCATTCCACCATTTTGATCAACTATCAAAGCCTAGAAACCCTTGACCCTTGCAAAAAAACCTTTGCAAAGTCCTATCCATTCACATCTGATTTGGAACGTTGCAAAAAAGTACTACTAGCGTATAATCTTCTCCCTCATGTGGTTCATTGAACTCATAACATCCTTTCAAGTGGTGAGATAGACAACCATTAGTGTGTTCACAATTTAGAATACCCTTTTCTTTCTATTACTAAATAGTCAATACTACTTCATGCCTAGTTTAGTACATATCCCCTAGTTTTACCAAATACTTATTTTAATACCTCCAAAACGTATAACCCTCTACCCAAAATCCCCACCCTTTACAACAACATTTCTTCACGAAAGGCATTTTACATTTCTTCGTAATTTTTCCTTTGTATATGAGAAAGAAACTAAATGTTACTTCTCCCTTATCCAAGATAATGCTCTTGATTACGAATTGAACAATGTATCATGATATTTTCTTTCTCTCTTTGTGTGAACTTGCTCAATTACCATCTAAATACCTTGTAAGATAAAAATCAATGCATGTATTTTATTTGGTATTGTGTCAATTATTCATTTTTAATGTCTTAATAATGTGTTAATTGCCTTCCAATGCATGGTCAGTCTCGAATTAAAATTTTGACATGGAAAATCCCAATTTTGCAATTTTTGGAATTAGAGGCACATTGCAGGGACAATGTGTATCCATCTTCGTGGATAGTGGGGCAACCCAAAATTTTATTGATGCACAATTGTGGAGTGTAGAGGCATTCATAGATTTATATATATCTTGAACAACGTGGGAAATAGAGGATGCCCATGCTTCACCTCAGTTATCTTCTTGTTTGTTGGTTTGATATGTTGAGGATATGGTGGATGTGAAAAATGTTAAGGATATGGTTGATGGTTCGATATTGAAGTCAAAATCCTTAACCCTTTAGCCAAAGAGGTGTCTCCTCAAGTATCTCCAATAATATCCTATGAAGATTCATAACATTTAACTTGGAATTATGGCCCACCATGATCATCTAATAATTAATTGAAATAGAACTAGACCCCAATTTAGGGACTGGGTGGATCACATTGTGAGACTATGCTAGTGGCAACCCTAAAAGAATGACTTGAAAACCCCTTGATTTTCTACCTTGATGGAATTCATATCCCAAATTTCTTGTTGGATACGCAAGTCCTAGAAAACGTGACAAGGAAGATGAGAGGGAGTTGACAAGGACATTAGGTTTGTCCTAGAACATCATGCTTGTGAGAAGCATGGGGGGGGTGGGTGGGGATTTCATCTGTCACTAATCTCGTGGTAGGGAGGAAACCACATTTCTTTCTAGAAGGTGGAGAAAATTTTTTTGCAGACTCGCAAGGCTTCAGATAAGTATTCTATGGCTCAAAAATATAACTTATAACTAGATACAAATCTAATTATTGTTCTATGAGGATAACTGAAACTAAATCTCCTTTTATGATTGTTATTAATGCTCTATGAAATAAATTAAACTCACATTTTTTATGATGGAAAACCAAATAAAGGATCTTGATAATGACTCTTGTAGGAATTAAGCTATCTTGACTGATGGATTGCTAGTTCAGTATCTAGGCTATCTTTGATGGATTGTGTGGCTTACCCAAGAATGAGGTTCGAGCATAACCATTGCCTATAACCTTGGTTGTGAACTTCCTCCCAAAGTTGATTTACTTTGATCGTTGGTTGCTCTACCCAATCTTGAATCTAGTGGGGCGTGAGTAGGTCCTTCAATTTTGGTATTTGTTGCCAGGAGTCCTCCCAACAGCTCGCATTATCTCCATTCCTGATTTCCCAAAAACTCTGTTGTTGGATTAGATGTTTATGTTGTTTGGTGACATTCCAAATTAGAGAGCTTGTGCTAACTTCTTTGAGCCAAATTAAATCATCCACTGGTCTATTATGAGCATACTTAGCTGTCCAGAGGATTGCCCAAGGAGTATATGGGTTCGAGAGCCATCTCCACCAGATGCGCGCTTCCATGACCTCGTTGTGGTGCTGAGGATCCCGTAATCTAGTGCCTCCAAAGGATTTTAGGTGACAAACTATTTACCACTTTACCAGAGCCCATTTTGTTTTTTGTTTCCTATTCCCCCATAAAAAATCTCGTTGAATATTTTTGATTGCTTTCAGAACCCATTTGGGTGCTGCCAGGACTGTGAAGAGGTAAAGCGGAAAGGATTGTAGCATTGCCTTGATTACAACTAGACAACTCGCCATATTGAGAGCTCTGAAGGTCCATGAAGAGATACGAGCTTCCAATTTTTCTAGGAGAATTTTCTAGGATGGGTGCTTTAAGGCAGAGGCTGTCATTGGAGCTCCCACGTATTTGGAGGGAAGAGATGCAATCGAGAAGCCCAAAATTCTGGCTATGGAGGCTTGAGTGATGGGAGGTGTGTGAAAGAAGAAGACTTGAGATTTTGATTTGTTAATGCAGGCGCCAGAGGCATCCGAAAAGTTAGATAAAATTGATTTCAGCTTACGGCCTTCCTAGACTGAAGGATGACCAAATAACATATTGTCATCCAAAAATTGCTAGTGGGTGAAAGCAAGGGTATTCTGGAAAGAAAGGCCACATAATTCATAGTTTTAAATGGCATCTTTGATGTAACGTCGAAGACTTTCCGCCATAATAACAAATATAAAGGGTGAGAGAGGGTCCCCTTGTCGAATACCTCTGGATGGGTGGAAGGGGGTGGAGGGGGTGTCGTTTACAAGAATTGAGAAGAAGGTAGACATGATGAGACTCATAATCCATCTTACCCAAGGGGGGGTAAAGCCAAGGGCTAGCAGTATTTTTTGAATATATTTCCAGCTTAAAGTATCGAAAGCTTTGGAGAGGTCGATTTTAGGATCATACCCGCCTTTTTGGTTTTCTTTAGGGAGTGAATGATTTGATGAGTGAGAATTATGCCATCAGTGATCTACCTTCTTTCCACATAACTTGATTGCTCCGGTGATATAAGAAGAGGAAGCAGGGGCTTGAGGTGTGTGGCAATCACTTTGGAGACAATTTTATACAATACCTTGCATAGTGCAATAGGTCAGAATTTGTCCGGAGTCTGGCTATTCTCCTCCTTAGGGATGAGGGTGATGAAGTTGGCATTCAAGGATTGAAGCATCCATCTGTTAACTCTGGACTCCTCGATTACTTGCCAGACTGCCTCTTTGATTAGATCCCAAAAGTTGTGAAAGAAGTCCGAAGTGAAGCCATCTAGTCCGGGTGCTTTCCCAACTTTGAGTTGTCGCATAGCTCTCTCCACTTCCTTTAAAGAAATAGGCCTGAGGAGTATTTGATTGGGTTCCTCAGTTACAATCTTAGGAATAATCTTGATGATCTTCTCTATAGCTGTCAATCAATCAGTCTCTATTTCCTGATGCATCCTCCGAAAGTGGGTGAGGAGTTCCTGCTCTATATCTTCATGCTTCTCTAGATGTTCCCCTTATTGATTTTGGAGGAGAGTAATGTTGTTGTGCATTCTCCATTGGATAGTGGTATGCTGGAAGAACTTTGTATTGTGCTCGCCCTCTTCAAGCCATCAGATCCTCGATTTTTGTCTCTAAAGAATCTCTGCCTGTCTTTCTCTTTCTGAGATCTTCGTTTGTAGTTCACGTTCCTGTTCTACTATGGTTTCAGATATGCCTTCAACTATGATTCTCTGCTATAATTTTTGCATTTCTTGTTCAAGAGTGTTTTGCGCCGGAAAGATATTGCCGAAGGTAAAGCGATTCCACTATTTTATTTTTTCCTTGATATGTTTTAGCTTTTGTTGGAGCTTGTAAATTTTTGCGCCTTTTGGTGGTGTGAAATTTCTCCATGTCTTTGTTATTAGGTTATGAAAGTCGGGGTGACTCAGCCAAAAGGCTTCAAAGTGAAAGAGCCTGCGAACATTGTCTCCTGGTATTTGCCAGTGAAGTGTAATAGGCCAATGGTCCGAGCCAAAGAGTGGGAATATAGAGGCCAAGAGATCCCTGCCAAGATGTATTGCGTTATCAGAGATCAGGAATCTATCTAACCGAGATACAATTTGGTGGGAATCTGCATGCTTGTTGTTCCAAGTATAAACGCCATTGTTGAATTCCATATCTATAAACCTATTGTTATGAATGTATTTTTTGAAGTGCATGCTTTCACATTCCAGCGTGATCCGTCCTCCTCTTTTTTCCTCCAATCTTGTAATCATGTTGAAGTTGTTGAGATTGAAACAAGATAATGGAGCTTAGTGAAAAGATTCGCCTTCACTAAGTGGGCCCGCAGGCAAATTATGGCGCACAGTCTATTTTTAGACTATGTCTATTTTTAGACATATGGATCATGTCTATGAGTTGCAGGATGTTGTTTATGGATGATTGGTCAAGTTGGCAAAAATAGATGGACTTCTATTTTTAGACAACAGCGGTGACACTGTCAAGTCTAATTATAGAGCAGTCAAATATTATTAGCTTATAATAATATTTAGACTATAAACTTTATCTTATTCTCTTGGAGCACTTCAGTTTGAGCTAAAAATGTGGCACATGCAGCTGTCAGAAGGAAATATGTTTTCTTTATGGGTCAGTTGATTTGTTGCATGCATGACTTCAGCTAGAACTCAATCAGTTGAGTTTTGTCGAGTTGATTATGGAGTTGATGGAGTTGTGTTCAGTTTGACTTGGTTAAACTAGTTGTAATTAGTCTAACTGCAAATAGACTAATGATGAGTTGTTAAACTAATTATTAACTCATAATGCAACTAAATAATACATCATTTAACTCAATTGCATGTCAGTGCATGTTTAGTTCATCATAGACAGGTGTTAGAGGATCAGATTGCTATCAGTTGTGCCTATAGTTTTGCATGAGGATTTGCATAATCAATGGGATTGAGTTATGCTAATGAGAATTGGCCAATACCAAGTGATTATAGCCTCTGCTCATGTGATTCCTAGTGTGAGTGATTCTTTTGAGGTAAATATGAGTTTAGTTCAACCATTCTCATCCATTCTTGTGCATGCATTGAGTAGTGGAGGCAGGGAAGCAGTGGAATAGATTTGGAGATCAGATCTGAGTTGTATTGTGTGTAACAGGTGGAGATAGTGCTGGATATTTGTGAGAAGTATTGACTATTGTAATGTTACATGTTCTCAATCATTAATATACAGATAGTGTGGGGTTTTCAGCTATAAGCTTTCCCTGGGTTACATACTGTGTTAATGTGTGCATCCTCTTGATGTTTTATTGCTATTGATGCTGCTATATTGATGATCAACGTAGAGGAGCTTATGTATTGTGTATGTATTCCGCAATAGTACATGATCAAGATAATCTCCATTGAATATGTGTTTATTATTCAAAATTTCTACATAAGTCCCCTCCTGTGATCCAAAGTGGGTGGGATCTTTCTAAGTTGATCTGAGTTAGGGTGTTCAATGTGTCTACTTTGTTTATTGCCTCTTGGGGAAGTAGACATTAGTTAAGTGTCTATGAACATTTTTCCCTATTAAATGAAACTTGGCCTAAATAAAGTGCTTACTGGCATGTATGTTGGTAAGTGTTATAGCTCTATCATCCCAAATGATGGCTAGCCCTCCTGAGGCTCCCATGGGTTCCACCGCCACTTCTTTTTTTCTTGGCCATGCTTTGGCAAGGATCTGATCCAACGTTGTGGAATTACACTTGGTCTCCTGCAAGAAGAGAATTTGAGGCTTTTCCTATTGTAGCATGTTCCTTATTAATCGTCCCTTCCCCGGGCTATTGATCCCTCTGATGTTCCATGAGATGAGCTTCATGATTCACGATTGGGAAGGGGATTATAGTATTTGGTGAGCTTGGAGTATCTTCGAGATTCCACCAGCATCTCCCCTATGCAGATGGTTCTCTGAAGATTGGTTTTCCGTCCTCGTTTCTTGTTGTCTTTGAAGATATTTCTTCCATCCCGCTGACTACCAGTTTGGACGCCTAATGATCTTTGCTTCTGTGCTCTTGAGATAATTACTTCTAAGTTCTCTAGCTATCGCTCAGGAATTTTGTCATATTCCTTTTTCTTACAAGCTTGTTCAAGTTCCAGTATATCTCGATCTTCGATGTTGAAGCTCTCCAGTTCCTCTTCCATGTGTTGTACTGTTTCCTGCTCTGCCTCTGTATCATCTACAATCGTGAGTTGCATCTGAGTGTTGTCTACCTCCATACCTTGAGCAGTCCTTTTTTGCATGTTACTGGGAGAGGGCATTTTGGTGTCCACATGATGCTTAGAAGTGAGGGTTTTCTTTGAGCTTGATGGACAAAAATGGGCGGAAGTATTAGAAATGGCTTCGGGTTGTTTCTGATTATCTAAAATATGAACCTTCGGTTGGAGCAAGATTTCAAAGTTGTTGCTTGTTGAAAGCAAGGAGGTGCTGGTGACAGGTTTTTTGACTCAGGTAGAGGGATTTTTATGGGTCTTTTTGTGATTTGGAACTTTTGTGAAGCCATCCAAGTCAGATTTGTCCATCGAAGGGGTGGTCGTGGATTTCATATTGGAGGGACAATCTTAGAATAAATGGCCCACGACGTGGCATTTTCGACAATGGAACGGTACATGCTCGTAATCTATTGTTTATAACCATTCATAATCATCACGGTAAAGGCTTACCGCGTCCGGGAGAGCTTTGCTAAGGTGCATGTATACATAGATCCGCATAGGAGGTATGTCGCTTCATCTTTGTCTCCTCTGCCACTTTGATGAATTTGCCTAAACCATTCCCAATGTCTCGCAAGAAGTCTTCATCCCAATACTCCAGAGGGAGAGAATAAAGGCGGAATCACACCAGGGCCCAGCTCAGATCTTCTTTGTCTGGGTTAAAGCGCTCAATCCATCCTCTTAGGTATAGCCCTGCTCCGTTAAAGAAATATGGTCCTCCATCCAATACCTTGTTTCGGTCCTCCAGATAATTGAAAAGGGCAATAAAGAAGCCCTTAGGCCCTAACTGCAGTGTTATGTGCCCTTTTGGCTTCCATTTGGCTGTGATCCAGCTGTGCAAAGCTTTCTCCGTTGGCCAAAGGCCTATGAACTCTCCTATCAAAGCATGATCCCTCATAAACTGGATCTCATTGTTGATGCGCTGACTTGGGAGCTCGATTTTGGGTCTATCAACTGCTACCGGCTTGCAGATGTTTGACGTCACTCGTGGTTTTTCATTTGTGCTGTTATTCGTTGGTGTGTTTTCATTCTCTACTGATGTATCTTCTAGATGGTCCATCCTAACACTTTCAGTCTGTCGCAGGCCATTTTTCATATTAGCGGGGGGAGGCATCATGTCCTCCCCCTGAGGGGGTTTCATTGTCTGATAGTTGTTCCTTATTGTGCTATAGTTGCCTTATGGCTTAAGGTTTATGGTAGAACGATGCAGTCTGTGAAGGCCTGCCAGTTTCAGAGCAACGTCAAACCCTAAGCGCTCCGCTTTCCATTTTCGTTCAAAGTGAAATATCGTATTAAACATAGGTTTGATCTAAAGTGGTCATTGTATTAAATATAAAGTTTTGTCTTAAAATATTTTTGTCTCAAAATGCTTTTGTTTTAAATACAAAGTTGTCTTAAACTATTTTTGCCTTAAAAAATAATTTTGTCTTAAACTATTTTTGTCTTAAATATAAAGTTGTCTTTAAATTTTTGTCTCAAACTATTTTTGTCTTAAATATAAAGTTTTGTCTCAAAATATTTTTGTCTTTAACTATTTTTGTCTTAAATATAAAATTTTGTCTTAAAATATTTTTTTCTCAAACTACTTGTATTAAACTATTTTTGTCTTGAATATAACTTTTTGTTTTAAAATATTTTTGTCTCAACCTATTTTTGCATTAAAATTTATATTTAAGACAAATCAATTGATATTAATTTTTAATATAAAATAACTAAAATAAAAAAAAAAATGATTTTGTGAGACCAGACTTTTTTTGTCTCAAAAAATATCTCAAAAGTACTGTTGGTGTAGTAGTGAAACTACCAAGTGCAACCTGAAAACTTCTTTCATCACTGCACGGAGATAAGACGATCGGTGTCACAATTCCTCTGCTCGTTCCACACAGAGCAGATAGTGATTGTGAGATTGAGTGATCGTTGATACCCAAACACACCCACGTAATCGTCAACATGTGGGCAGTCAACATGTCGGCAGTCGGAAGGGACCCTGCAATCTGGAATGAACCATCGAAATTCGTTCCTGAGAGATTTCTCGATGATGAGATGAATAGCGTGGATTACAGGGAACAACACTTCGAGCTGATACCATTCGGAGCAGGCAAGAGAATATGCGTGGGGCGTCCGTTGGCGAGTCGGATGATTCATCTGGTATTGGCTTCCCTTCTTCATTCATTCGAGTGGGCACCTGCGAAGGGGCTTCCCTTCTTCATTCATTCGAGTGGGCACCTGCGAAGGGCATGAGTGCAGAAGAAGTGGACATGACAGAGAAGTTTGGAATTACTATGGCGAAGGCGTTGCCACTAGAAATAATTCTCGTGCCACGCCTGCCACGGGATGCCTATTAGAACAGTTTGTACCGGACTCTATTTATCCGAAGTATATTCGTAGGTTATCTGAAGTCTATTCGTAGTTTATTTCGGCGTAGGCTACATCTATTAGAGAAAAGAAAATCTGAAAGAACATCTAGCTGAGACATTGTCTTAATGTCAATATCTTAAAAAACAAATAGAACCGTGAATATCAATGCCTTTAAAGTAAAATATTGCCATTTAGAAGAGTGTGATTTCTGTCATTTCGGTTTTGGAATGGTGGATGGCTTGGAAAATAGGTATGTGGTAAATATTTTGAATTTAGAAATCATTCAAATCGGTGTGGACTTATCAAGTTTGTAAACTTCGAAAATATGATAATCTAAGTTTTTTATTTTTAAGTTTGTAGAATTAGTAAAATATGATAATCTAAGTTTTTTATTATTATTTTCTCTCAAAATTGACAAATCATATAAGTGATTATGGACATATCAAGTTTGTACATGTAAGAAAATGTGATTATCAACCAGAATGGTTTCCACCCTTATTCTTAGAAGACAATATTGATCTATACGAGGGCCTCATGAAGAATGAATTATTTATACTCAAACTCTGTCCTATTACGCAATCATTTTGAATGAACAGGAAGGTCAGCTAGTTTAGTAATCAAATAAGGCTATAAGTATTCTAATTGCAAAACTAGGGTATCGAGTTGCTTTTGCTTTTGATGGGAAGGTGAGGGTAAATGAGTAGGTAAGGGTAAATGAGTGTGGTTGTATTTTTGGAAATGGAAAAGTAAAAAATACAATTTTTTGTGTGCATAGTAATGAGAAACAATGTTTTGACATGAGGATAATAAAGAAAAGAAGGAAAAAAAAAAATTAGACAAAGAGGATTAAACAAATGTTTCACAAAGAATTAATGAATTTTTTTTTTTCATTTTGTGAGTGTCAAGAGGTTCTTTAAACTTTGAAATGGTTTCTAGAATGACAGGGCACCATCAAAATATGAGGCAATCGATACATGATAGGATGGTTATATCTTTATTGGCTAACCTCTCATGTTCTTCGTAATTATGGCTTTATAAAAATTTGGGGTTATTTAAAAGTAAAAAAGGCAACCCAAGTTTGGTCACACATGATTTCCTTGACTTTTATTAAAAGAAAGAAGGATAACATGGTCCCTATAACTAAGGCTTTACATGGTCTTATTTTTAAACATAATTTACTTTGAATTTATTTCTAGAGTATTTTAAGCTAGAAGAAAGAAGGATAATGTGGTCCCTATACTTAAGTCTCAACACGGTCCCAATTTTAAAGAAAACTTACCTAGGATTATTTTTATAGAGCATTTTTTAGTTAAAATAAAGGAGGATAATGTGGTCCCTATAGGTAAGTCTAGCCATGATCTCAATTTTAAACATAATTTACCTTGGAGTTTTTCAATAGAGCATGTCAATCGTTCCAGGTCTTTGTGAGTTCGTATTATGTTTCATTTAAATACACATCATTATTATTTGATAAAGCTAACAGAAAGTTGAGGAACCTACACATCCTACACATCATTATTATTTTATAAAGCTAGTAGAAAGTTGAGGATCCAATACCCGAGATGAATTAGTAGCTCTTTGAAATTCCTTTTATTTTGAGAAAAACAAAAAATATTGGTATTTAAAGGTGTTGAGGATTCTAAAGTTATAATAGATTGATTCATTAGATCACTATAGTTAAAATATTAGTCTTATTATCTTGACAACTACAAATATGAGAGTTGTAAGTGTATGTCTTCATTGAGTATATTTATCATGAATTTAATTATTAGATTGATGTTCTTTTAAAAGAAATTTTAATACTAAATGAAAATTAGAAATTGAGATGATCATGTGTTTTTGAGATTCAATAAATTTTATTTAAAATGTTAAATAAAAAATTAATTATTACTCTATTAATTTTTATTTTAAAAAGTGTCTTTATAAAATGTAAATGCTTATTTTTCTAAATTTATATAACAATTTGTATGACTTACTATTAAATAAAAAATAAAAAATAAAAACAAATTTAAATAATATTTAGAATTCTTTTGATGATCTTTATGTAAAAAACAATATATATTAAATAAAAATAAAAATAGGTAAAACCAATTTTTATTAAATAAAAATAAATAATAATAATAATATATAATATATAATAATTAAAGGTCAATATATTATTAAATTTCCAATTATATATTGGAAATATAATTTGAAATTCTATTTAGAAATTTAAATTTAACCATTAAAAACTAAACATCAATATATTAAAAAAGAATTATTAAATTATATAAACTATTGAAAATTTTTAAAAAAATCTATAAGAAAATAAAATAGTTTTCTAATATATATAAAATTTATGAAACATAAACTCATTAAACCATTAAAAACTAAACATCAATATATTAAAAGAGATTTTAAGTTATATAAAATATTGATTTTTTTTAAAATAAAAATACTCAAATAAAAATATAAATATTAATAGTTTTAATTATATATAAAATTATAAACACATAAGTTTATATAATTGTATTTATTAGGTGTTAAATTAAAAATAAACTATCAAAATGATATTTTAATATATAAATCCAATCATTTATAACATTATAATATCGTTTTAGTTTTGAAATGTAAATTAATTATGGAAAAATCAAACAAAACCTAGTGCGCATTGCTCAACCTGTTATTCTTTGTTGCTTTCCTTTATTTGTCGAAAGCGGATCAAGATTCAATAGGACCCCATTTCACCCTCACAACCCCCTCCAGACGTAGTGGAATTTAATTCCCTTGTTGCTAGAGGGCCACTTTTCTAAAAGGTTGAATCCTCAAAATTTGTGAAGAAGATCAGCAACATTCCAAAGGTGGAGGTTCACACCTCAATCTAAATCAATGACCCTGAAGCTTGTAGAAATGAGGATTATTTGTCATTTTATGGGCTTATGACCCTCTTTGAGATCCCTACAGGCATGGATTGATGAGAACTAGATACCCGAGATTAAAAATAAGGTTTCAATGTCATTTTATTGACAATCGATTTACACCTTCCTGTCTGAAGGAAAAGCGAATTGGGATCTCATCTTGAGGAATAACCCCTACTTCATGGTGGGGCCAAGGGTTATATCTAGATCATTGGAGTTGAGATTTTAATCTTGAATGTGATGTTCCAACAGAAGTCTCAGTATGGGTTAAACTTCTCTTCTTCCTACTACATTGTTGGAATGAGGAAACTTTTAGCAGTATAGGAAATATTCTTAGCAAATACATCGAATGAGATAAGCCACAAGAAGGGTTGCAAAATTGCACCAATATCAGTGTGGAGGTGGAGCTAGACAAGTGTTTACCAACAATAATAAATATAAACCTAGATAATTGATCTCATATACAAGAACTTGATTGCAATCAAATTCCATTTAAATGCAAGTTTTTCCATGAATATAGCCACTTTCCATGTGATTGTAATAATAAGGTAGAAGAGAAGCTAAAGTAGATTAATAATGGATAATAATGGAATAGGAGAAGAAGCCTCGCAAGGATGAACAACCAAGATCCTCCTCAAGTGACTATAAGGAAGAAAGGGAAAGGGCCCATGTCTCCAAAAAAGTAAGGGTCAATGCCTAGAGAGGGAACCTCTACTATTAATAATAATAGATCCCTAGGTCCAAATAGTAGCTTCAATATCTTGAAACATTTTCTAGAAAAATGGGAAATCCTAACTACTAAAATGATGATGGAGAAGGCCCCAAGCCCCACTAAGCCCTCTTCTCTTGTAGAACCAGAAGGGATTCTCCCTTAGAGTAAACCTCTATGGGGACTCAAGCGGAGGATATAGATTCATAAGAAGAAGAATTCCACTCCCCCAAGGCCCTCAAAACTAGGGTTTAGGGTTACCGACAAGATTTGTAGATGAAAAATTGGATGAGAACAGGGAAAACAAAATGAATCATTTGTGGAGAAAAGTAGGGAGGAAGGAAAATCGATAGTTCCAGAATGAAAAAACATTATTAAAAAAAATGAAATGGGTACCCAACCAATAATTGATCCATCCAAAATGGTCAGTATAAACATCAATAAGAACATCAATGGCCTCCATTCCGGAGGCAACAAATTGCACAATAAATAATGAAATTCCTCTTTTAGAATTGCAGGGGGTTAAGCTTCGATAAATATATGTCTAAATTTAAATCTATAATAAAAAGGAAATGCGGGCCATCCTCTTGCTCCATGAGACAAATATGGGGGAAGAAGAGACCCTTCAAAAGTTTTCAAAATTTTGGAAGAGTTCTGAGCTTAGAGTGATTGGATCACACAGGGCTTCTAGGTGGCTCTAAATTTGGTCTATCTCTATTTTCAAGTTTACTGACTCACATTTGGTGCATCATTTATTGATGGTTCACTTGGTTCATCTCCCATCAAACAAGGAATTTTTTGTTTTTAATGTATATGTGCATATTCACCCGAACCGTGGGTGCCAATGTAGTCTTCCAATTGACAAGACTGCTCTCGGCGACTTGGCTCTCCACGTGGGGTGTCATGCCTCAACCATAGCTTAGTTGTATTCTCCATTAAATTCACTCATGCCTAGAGCCTCTATTGTTATTGCAATCCAATACCATAGTGTTTGGTTTATGATCATGTGTGATGGTTATAAGGCCATTCAACCTCAGGGTGAATTGTGTTGGCCTAATGCTCCATTGTGCAAAGATAATATTCATTCATCTGGTTTCATGGAGAATCATAATATACTTTAGTTTTCAATTCGAGCCATGGTGTGATATAATTGCAATGTTGATCCTCCTCGTAATTCTTTGGCATCAAGGATCAATGCCTACAATTGGGATTTTTCTCTCTTCATTTGCATGGCTGTTGGGGTTAGACGTCCATTAGTCATGGGGGAACCTATGACATGTATAATTTATTTGGTCGCACAGAGGCTCGAATTCGGCATTAAGGCTTACTTTTGAATTATTGGCAATTGGCTAACCAGTGGAGTTACTACATTGGGAGGCATGTAGGGAATTTGAAGCAATTCCTTCAGGTTCTTAGCCTTGTCATGTTAGTGAAGAGAATGAGCTTTGTGTCATTGCTTCTAGGAGGTAACAGAGTTTGTAAGAAGGTAGCTTGTCCATGAGACTCAAAGTAGCACAGAGGCTTGAGGCTCCGGGGTGTCGGGTAAGGAGTTCCTGTTGTGTGTGATTATTGGACAGGGAAGGAGTACCTATTGTGCATAGTCGAGGCTGAGGCATGTCAAGGAAGTATCTCCCACTGTGTGTGTTCAATGGGCTGAGGAGGGGTCCTTGTTATGTGTGTTTACGGCTTGTGGCTTGTAACGTGTCGCTCATGGCTTATAGATTGTGACTCTCTGCAGCGCATTTACAGTCTCAAGTCTTCCAGGCTCATTTAAGTAATTGGTGATCCCTTATGTGGCTTCTAGTTCATTTACATAGGATAGTTTCATGTTAAGCATATTTACTACTAGTTTTGTGGCTCTAGGCCAAAGTTTTGGTTTCTATTTATCATTCTGCAGATCATTTTCACTCTTGCTTATGGTGTTGACAGAAATTTTATTCAAACTCAGTATATGTAATATCAAGTCTTTAAAAAGGTGGTTTTGGGTTGGTTTCCCTACAACACATCCTTTAACACCATGTAGAATTGTTTTTACTTATTTTTATAAGTAATTTAATGTCGATCCTTACACATAAAAAATGTATATCTGCCTATTCAATAGACATAAAATTTAAATTATTGAGTCTCTCTCCTAGACCTCAGAGACTCCACTTGAAATCAAGATTGTACTATGTCATGGGATTTTAATGAAACCTACCATCCTTGGGGAAAAAGGGAGGATCCCATTTTTTATTTTAGTTTCAAGAAATTTTAGAGGATCTCATTACTTAGATAGATCTAATAGTTATCAAGGTTAACAAATTTACATGGAATATTGGTAGACTTGGCCTAGGGAAGACTTTTAGTTTCATGTTCCTTTTTATCTCAAGACTTTTAGATCTCCTCTAATATTCTTCCCTGGGCAGGTTCAAATCGTCGACCAATTCCTCTTCAAGTATTGCAAAAAATAGACTATGGGTCGTTTCCCTTCCGCCTCTCTCCTCTTTGGATCTAAAGGGAATATTTCTTAGATTTGGTAATGTAAACATGGAATAGGTTGGAAATTGGTTTTCTAATTACCTTTTTGGGAAGAAAGATCTAAAGTTAGTCATTAAGCACACAATAAAAAAAAAATAATGAAGAAAGGAGGCCAAAATAAACATGCATAAATCAAATCTGCCAAAATCTAAAAGGAAAATAGAGCAGGGATCCATCGCAAAGGAGCTTCCACAATACAAGCACGCAAAATTAGAGTCCTTCCATCATGTGATAATATTAGAAGAGGAAGAATGGAAGCTTAAGTCTTGCATCTTATGGTTGCTAACTAGCGATCACAACACTAAGTTCTTCCATAACCAATATAAGGAATTGGTTTGGAGGAATAATATTAAATTTGTTACCATGGATGGATTGTAGATCAAGGACTTTAATGGGATCCAAAGGGCAATCATCAATTACTTCAATTTTCTATACTTTTCCCAACCTATAACGAATTTAGAGATCGTTCTGTACATGCTCGATAAAATCTGAAATTGGTGCCTGAAGATGGAGTTCAGGCCTGTTGTGAAGCATTAAAAAAGAAGAAATCTGAAAAATGGCATTTTCTCAAAGCCTGAACAAAGCGCTAGTTCCATATGGGATTTTATCCCACTTTTATTAGGCATATTGGGATGTCATTAATTTTGATCTTATTTTTCTAGTGGACTACATCTTCAAGCATGACCGTATGGGAGGAGGGATTAATTCGTCCTTTATTGTCTTGATTCCAAAAAAAGTCAATATGGCCTCATTCCCAAGATATAGACTAATCTCTTTATGCAATGTTTCATATAAGATTATTTCTAAAATTTTATCATAGCACATAAAACCTTTCCTTCCCAATATCATCTTTAAGAACCAGGGGGGATTCATGGGCCAAAGGCACATAATAGCTAATATCATCTTAGTCCAAGAAGCAATACATTTTAGCACTGTAGGAAGGATAAATTATGTTCATCAAACTTGATATGGAAAATTCATTTGACCGTGTCACTTGGGACCTTTTATTAAAATTTCTATCTCAATTTGCCTACGATGGGAGATTTATAAAATGGATGTAGGTTTGTGTCTCCTCTCCTTTGATCTCCCCCTTGGTGAATGGCCACTCCTCAATCCCTTTTAAAGCCTCAATAGGGCTCCATCAAGGGCGCCTCTTCTCACCCTTCCTCTAAATCTTGATGGCATATTCATTAAGCAGGTGTCTTGAATATGAACAAAGGAATGTCAAGCTTCCATGTATAAGATATCTCTCAGGACTCAAGAGTATAAGTCATTCTGAATTTGTATATGATACCTTGCTTTTGGGAGGAGCTTAATTAATTATTACAAAGTGCTTCAAGCATATTCCAAATCAATATCTATTCACTTCTAGAGGTCTTATTAATCATAGAAAATCACAGATCTATTCTTGGAATATTATCCCCCTTCTTCATAAACGTTTGGTTCTTAGTCATTGGTTCCATCCTACAATGTTATATACCTAGGGGGGATAATATGGGGTACCAAGGGAGGTGCCCAAGGTAATAATGTAATAATGGGATGGCCATAGTAATAAATAAGGTGGTTAACCCATATCATGTAAGGGACCACAAGTAGTTAGTAATAATGTAATGGGCCCATGGTATTAGTTGATGGTATGACGGAACCATGGTAATGATCCATGGTATTGCATGTATGAGGCTTGTATAGAGGCTAGAGACTCCACATGGAGAGAGTCAAGAAATAGTGTTAATGAATATTGTATGAACAAGCATATGGCTTATGGAGTGTTCTCCTTCCTTAAGGAGTGAATGTATGGTGTTGTTCTACCTTACGGGTTTGACAATAAAGAATCATTTCTATCTATTCAAATCTTGTTATTCTTGGGTTTAGTTATATTTTCATATATTTCTGGGTTAGATCTATAACAAGTGGTATCAAAGCTATAACATACAACCTCTTAGAAACATTTTATATGTTTAGGGTTTACGATCCAGTTAAAATCCCACTCTTGACAATCACGGATAGGAATTATTGTGAAATTCAAGTCCAAGCTACAACAATGGAGACTGATTTGGTTGAACTTAGTTGTGAATAAAGTTCTCATTAAAGTGGTATTATCAATATTTCCTTTTTATGAGTTCATAGTTTTCCTACTGCCAACTAGGATTATTTGTGAACTAGTTAAAGTTATGAGGAATTGTTTATGGGAGGGTGGTAAGTAAAGCCACAAAAAGCTATATCTCATCAAAGTGGCTTGGGTATCTTTTACATGTCAATTTTTCTCCATGACACTTGATTAGTTTATGGGTATTTTTACCATCATGAACATGTTTGATTGAACTTGCTTAGAAGTAAAACAACTAAAAATATCTTGAAGAAGATGAGAAATTTGGGAATAATAGTTCTCACACCTTGTCAAGTTTCGCCTAAGCTGATTTTCCTAGCTCTTCCCATGCATTCGCTGGAATTAACTATGAGAACAATGTAGAGATACACTCTTTCTGCCACTATAAACCGTGTAGGTGAATTCAAGAAAGTAAACATGAAAAGTACATTCTGTAAATGTAGTTGTTCGAATATTTCCCAACAAAAAGCTTCTAGGTGATGACTATTCCAACTATAACCCTCAAATGATGCATCTTTATCCCTTTCCTCATGGAAAACTAATCTCTCAATTAGGGGATCTCACCCTCCTCTTTTGGATCTAGAACTTCTTCCTCTTGGCCTATAAAATTACTAGAGGGTTAGAGGAGGTCAAAAATCAGAGAATATAAACTTATGCTACTAGTTTGAGATCAGAAATCTTGTCATCTAAGGAGGAGATTGAATGCATTTGGGAGGAACCTCACGAAATCAAGGAAAAGGTTTTAAGGCTCTTCTTTATCTTTGATTAATACAAATCAACACTTTCTCCCATTGATTTGTCTTATTACAATGATGAATGGTTTATAATTGTTTACAATGTTGATTAAGGAAAATTCAATTCCTAATCTCCTTGATCATTAAGTTAACTTTTGTTTGGATTATTATATCGCATATGATTTTGATCCTTTTATGGTTTATGGTTGTAGGTGTTGTCAAGAATTGAGGAGTTGCATCAAGTCACAACAAGGGATATTCATCGAGCATTTCATGAAATAGGTAAGAGGATCCTCCATTAGCTTTAATATTTACAATTCAAACAAGTCCAACTTAGGGAAAGAGTTAGTTCAATTGCCTTGCTTATTTCTAGTTTCCATTAAGGATCTAGGGAGATCGCTCTTGTACGCAAGAGGGATTTGTCTAGTGTAAGAAATTGGCAACCATACTAGGGAATGTCTCTACTCTCTTCCTTTTCCTTAGTTTTTCTCTCTGATCCTTTTGATTTATATTGACCTAAGTCTTTATGAACTAATGACCTTTCAGATCTATGTGGTTGATTTCTTGAATTTTTATTTTTCTTGGGTTTATGATATTTGGGTTGTTTTCGTTCGCCAACAAAGCACAGTTTTGTGCCAATTTTTCCTTATAAATTAGGTGCATGTGCTCTAGTTTGTATCGCTGACCTGCACAAGCCTTAGGACTTTTTGAAAATTTGGCTTTTGCTTCAACCCAGACTTGAGTTTGATTTTATGGAAGTATCATTATCTTTGTTTGGACTGTCTTATGTCTCTTCTAAACTTGTTAGGGTGCTTTGTTAATACTTTTTGAGAATTAGGCCTCTTTGAAGAAACCAATTAGGATTTTACTTCGTTGGTTTATTGATTGATCAAAGGAAGATAGGTTGTCCTTGTACTTGTGATATCCTTATTTTGTTCTGTCAAATACACCAATTAACCTTAAATTTTTTGCTTATTTGTGATCAAACTGATTTTGAATTGCAAATTAAACACAAGTAAAGTCCATCAATTTAAACACAAGTGCATACCTAGTTCTCCCATCTGATGTTGATCCATGGTTGATGTTGCTCCCAATCCTTTGCTTTCATTACCAAACTGATTGATTCCTCCCTGCCTATTTTGGATAAAACTCTCTGGTTCCCAAACCTATAGGAATTCGAGATTGAGATCTTCTTTCCCCCATGCCCAAAACTCCAAGAACGGTGCTCAAGTTTCCAAATTTTTAGTTGAAAATCGAGCCCAAGGCTCATCCCTCAATTTGTACGATTCCTCCTTCATAACCTCTATTTCCTTTCGTCTCCTTTCATCCACTAGAAGAAGAACAATGAAAAACCCCCCCTTCTTCACCCTGTCACCTCCCTTTATAAGAGAGGTTATCTCCTCTGCATGTAATCTCCTCACTTCCTCATCAAACCCATTCATTTAGTCGGTCACTTGAAATCATGATGTATGATCTTCATGACTCTAACAATCATCCACCCTTCACTTTTAATATAATTATAAGCATTAATTGATCACCCTTTGGTGTTTCTAAATTATATATAAGCATTAAATGATCGCCCTTTGGGATGTTTAAATTATTTATAACCATTAAATATATATGATTGATTTTATTTGATCCCCCAATTTCATTTTGAAATTATTTTATTAGTTAATTCTTTTAAATGGGTTTAATTAACCAAAATTTTGATTGAAATGATTTTATTATTTAGGTTTATTAATCAGTGGATTATTAAACAAGTTTACTAATTGACAGTTTATTAATTGTAATTTTAGCTTTAGTATATCCCTTAAATTTCATTATTGAATTTTATACCTAATATATTTGTTTCCTTCTTGATAGTTAGGTGTTTAATTAGTAATTTTAATAATTAATTAATTTTGTCCTATACTTAGACATTTTTTATAGCCAATTAGTATATATATATTAGTGTAACGCATGTGATATATGCATATGTAGCTTTTATATGCATGCTAATAATCATATTACTCCCACCATTTGAGGTGGGTCATTACAAAAACTATGATTTGAATGTATCAATTTATTCCTAACTTATATAAAGGTGTGATAACATATAAAATGTCAAACATGTTGGCTCCTAGCTGATAACTGAAGTTTATTTCTAAGTCAAATATGGTATATGAACAAACATAACTTATTGTGATTTTATTAGGCTATATAAGGTCATGGGAGTAATGAGGTGGCTTCTTTGGCATCATTGTTTGATCTGTTGTACTTCATATGATTGTTCACCAGTTGGAGTTTAGCATAATTTCTTGGTGCATCTATGTTTTTTTTTCTCTAGATAATTGTATGTGTTTTATAGATAAACGATGATGAAGTATTATGTTGATAGATTAGAATAGTAACCACTTGCAGTTTCAATGCATGCATCTTGAGTGAGAATTAGGCGTTATATTGCAATTGGATTGCAGAAATGGTTTTTGATATTCTTTTTTCTTGAGATATCAGTAAACCTACCAACATTTGATACCTTTTCCCACTCTACATAATGAAAAATTACTCTGCACTCTACAGTTCCTTTATGCCATGTGGATCCATTGTTATTTTAAGGTAAGGAAATATGACTCTATACCACTTTGGGTGTCACCATGTATAAATTCGATACACTTTGTATATAGGTGTACAACTGGCAATGGTATTTGAGCCTTATTTGTGTGAAGGTGTGGAGAAAGGTGCTTTCAATATGTGGAGGAAGCTTCCTCTGCACTCCACATAATGTAGTCATTATTCACTTTATATGGCCCTTTTCTCCACGATTAACTTTCCTATTGGTCTATCAACCTTCTCATTATATTCCTCTTGGAATCAATAACATTTTGTTGGAATACATCTAGTATTATTCTAATTTATGCTTTTCTAGAAAATATGAAATGTGCTCCTTCATAATCCTCGTTATAGTCCTCTTGGAATCAATAACATTTTTTCATAATACATCTAGTATTATTCTAATTTGTGATTTTCTAGAAAATGTGAAATGTGATCCTTCGCTCGTTTAGCCAAGGTTTTTCTATCTAACAGATTCTCATCGCATGTCTAATTTAGTAAAGTTTATGATGTCGTTAACTTCGAATAGCTACATATGTTTTGAACAATTAAACCATGACATCAACCCTTAGTTTAAAAAAAACACACGCATGAGCCCAAGTTGTAATAATGGTAATGCAAATTAATTGAAATAGTGGTGCCAACATAAAGCATGTACAATCAATCTCTCTCAATTAAAACATCAAAAAATCATATAAATTATTTGTTTATTATGTGAAGTTGTAACCAAAAAAGTTGGCTATCGTAATAAAAAATTAGAGCCATAGTCCAATCTCATTTCATGCTCTCAAATACATTATGAATGAACTGACATGGATGGGCCAAATTGTTCAGCCATAGTGCGTCATAAAAGTTGCCTACATCATCTCATTGTCAGCCACTTCATCACCGATATGATTTTGGATGCAATGATTCTAAAACCCTCCTGGATAAAAGCTATTTTGGTCTTATTTGTATAATTTAAGAGCATAATAGAAGGACCCAACAATAAAGACCAAAAAAAAGAACATATTATTTTATCTTTCTCCCCAACAATGTTGTCAAGTCTGGTGTGCGAAAGTAAAGAAAAATAGTCCTCAAAGCTCGTTCACACCTATCATGCTTGCATCGTAACTCATCGTTATAACTCATTAGACCTTTTAGCAGAATTTTAAAAATATATATATAAACATCTAATCAAAGTCAACATGTCTCATATTCCCTCTCGTTTAAAGACCATGGTGCAGAGTGATCACACATTTTCATACAATTCAAGTTACAGTGACGGCGAGTGCGAAGAAGTGTAGAGAAGCACCTCTACAACTCCACATGAGAAATGGGATCTTTTCCCCATCATAAATATATTTCCATTCATATTTGAGATGGTTTATCAAATTCAAACAATAAGTAGGAAGAATATCACAATATTTTTTCCTTTAATAATTCAATGAGAGAGCATTGTAAAGGTGCTAAATGCATTGTTTCTTTTTCAACAATATTATGATTTACCAAATTTGTCAAAGGTTGATGAATTCATGTGGCAGTATGGATGTGCAGAGGAAGCACAATGAAAGCTTCCTCTTCACCTTCGCATTTCTCATCATGGCTCTAGATTTTTTATTTTAATTCTAATTATGCTTTTCCACCATTATTTACCATCACTTACACTTTCATTCTCCACACATTGAAAAATTCCTTTCTATATTTGTTCACCCCCCCC
>APFE030709776.1:0-45333 GCA_000404065.3 Pinus taeda
TGGTGACACGTAGGGGGGTGGTACACCACTTTTCGGACCCCCCTTGTCGTTAAAGTTTATTTCTCTAGGGGGTTCAAAACTTATCGTGGGCTGTCGGATCACTGCTATGGGAGCTCGGGGGTAGCAGAATAAGAAGAGTTTTAACACCGGAGAGCCCCGCAACATAATTTCGGGCGCATAAATAATAACCCAAAATCTAAACTTTGGATAACGAACCAATTCAGACTTATTACATATAAAAGCTTTATTTTCCTATATTAATGCTATTTTAAAGAAAATGAGGGTGCATTTGAGCATGCAAGCCCTATCAATTTTCCTTTTAAAGAGATCAAGAATATTTATTTCATTTCATTAAACTAACCCAGTCAACTAAATTAATCCAGATTAAGTTGTTGGATTAACATTATTCACCTATTCTACTTACCTAATCGTAACCAAGATTAAACTATTTGGTTAAGTTATTCACTCTAACCCAATTAACATAAATTGAAAACAATTTGAGCATGATTAAATTGTATGTCTCAAGTAGAAAGCGATTGTGGCATTTTAAACAAGTTGCACACAATTTCATCAATTATTGTTTACAAAGCTAGAAGACTAGTAGTGGCACTTAAGCTAGCATCACTTTCATGTTTTATTCATTTATTGGGGTTCATTTATCATTTCTTTTATTTTTCTCTTTTTTTTTCTTTTTTTTTTTTTTTTTGTATTTATACCCTCTTTCCATTTTTTATTTTCATTTTTCTATCTTTTTTTTGGAAATCCTTTGCAGAAAGATATATTATTTATAATCTGAAATACTGAAATAAAATACTCAATGATCATTGATCTTATAAATTATAGACCCTAAAAGTGGCTCCAGCTGGGGATGACACTTCTTCGTGAAGTGTCAAGAACACTGTAGACCAGTAGTCTTGAATCCTCATCTTCAGTATTTACTGCATCTGAGTTTTTCTGTTTTCTGTAGTTATGGTGGCAAAATGTCTCAAAGCTTAGGGCCTTCTCCCTGAGCGTTAACTTTCAGACATAAGCTACCCATTCACGACAATACAAAAGTAAATGGTGTCAACAATGAGTGTGATAAAAACACTTTGTTAGTCCTGAAAAACATAATTCTTGAGCATCCTGCCATTGACAGGTCCTCCAAGTATTTTTTTTCCATCTGTGTTCTTCACAAAAAATGCACTTTTACCTTAGTAAGAATCAATAATGTAAGGTCCCATCCAGAAGTTGTTGAATTTACCATGCTTTCCTTTTTCTTCCCTTCTAGAATCCCATTTCAGAACATGATTACCGATCTGAAAGTCATCAGCTTTAGTCCTTCGGTTAAATGTCTTCTTGATGTTATCTTGGATCAACTGAGTTCTGTTATGAACTGCTTCTCTTGTCTGATGCAAATGAATGGTCTGGTTTATTCTTGTCTATAAATTATTTGGTTCCACCTCCAATTCTTGCATTGTCTTTAAAACAGGAATTCCCAATGAGGTTGGAAAAACAACATCTATCCCATAAACTAACTAATATGGAGACATGCCTATTGAATTTTTGGTAGTAAGTCCGTCTGTCCATAATGCATTAACCAGCTTGATATGCCATGATTTTTTATTGTCCTGCAACAACTTTTTAATAATTTTATCTAAGCTTTTATTGAAGGATTATGCCAGTCCATTTCCCTAAGGGTAATAGGTTGTAGAATGTCCCAATGTTATTTAATATTTGTTGCAGAAATTTACCATCCTTTTTGACCTAAAAGTTGTAGCATTGTCAGTAATAATCTTCCTAGGGCAACCGAATCTAGCAAGGATATTGTTCTCTAGGAACTTTATGATGACAACATCAGAATCTTGTCTAGTAGGTATGGCTTCTATCCATTTTGTAAAGTAATCAGTGGCTGTCAAAATCCACTTGTGTTAGGCAAATGAGCCAGGGTGGATTTCTCCTATAAAGTCAGGGTCCCATTGTTGGAATGGGGTTTCAACAAATATAGGCCTCAAAGGTAAAGGCAAAATATTCTTTTTTACCTTTGAATATTTGGCATTTGTGGCATGAAGTCACCTTCTTTTGAATATCAAAAATAGGGTGGGCTAGTAAAAACCTGCCCTCATAATCTTATTTGTAGTAGTCTTCCAATATAGGTGTCCACCGCAATATCCTTCATGAAACTCTTGCATGACTTTATCTACTTCATTTTCCAACAAACAGTTTAGTAAAACACCACCACCATCTTTCCAGTACAGATTTTCATTCAAAATACAAAACTTAACAACTTTAAGTTTGATAAATCTAGCCTTTGTTTTAGTTAAACGAGGAGGAGCTTGTAAATTATGTAGAGCATAAATAATGTCTGCATACCAGGGAGAGGTAGCAAAATCTTTTGCTACATTGGAGTCACCATCTCATCTATTTCATTAAATATTACAAGAAAATTTATATTTAAAGCATGCAAGTTAGATTCTGCCATTAATTTTGCTAAACATTGACCTTTGATGAGTTTAGTGGGTCAAATTTCGATATCATATTCGAATATAACAACAATCCACTTACCCTTTTTCCCATTTGGATCATTTTGAGTGAGTATATCTTTAACTACTGCACTTGGAACAAAAGAAATGATGTGTGAATGAAGAATATACACTATAAAATGTTTTATGGCCTTTACCAGGGCAAAAGCTTGCTTTTCCATAATATCATATTTCAATGTTGCATCTCTCAAAGCTTTGCTGAAGAAAGCAATAGGTTGTTCATGGCCCTCATTGTTCTTTTGTAGGAGAACTGTAGCAGTGGTGTGTTCTGAAGCAAATGAAAAAAATAGAAAATATTTAGCAAAACCTGGACTAATTAACACAGGTGCCCGAGTTAAAGCCCGCTTTACACTATTAAATGATTGTCTTGCTTCCATGTTCCATTTCACCTCAGTATCTTTCTTTAGCATATTGGTAATATTATTTAAAAGTTCAGCTAAATTCGGAATAAATATCCTTAAAAAATTTATTTGTCCAATAAAAGATTGAACTTCCTTTATATTTCTTAGGGGATTAATTTTGAGTATAACTTCGATTCTGTTGGGATCTATCTTGATTCCTTCTTTAAAAATTATATGTCCTAACAATTTCCTTCTTGCAAACCGAATAATGTCTTCTCGGGGTTGAGGGAAATGCCAAATTTCTGACATTTTTCAAAAACTCTTCTCAGGTGATTTAAGTGTTCCTCATCTGTTTTAAAAGAAACAATGATGTCATCGAGATATATAACTATGAAATGACCCATTTCATCAACAAAATTAAAATCCATGGCTCTCTGAAAAGTCGCTTCAGCATTCATTAGACCAAAAGGCATTTTCACATACATGAGAGTGCCCCAAGGTGCAGTAAACAATGTTTTATCTTGATCGTCTGGGTGTACTAAGACCCGGTTATAACCAGAAAAGCCATCCAACAAGGAAATCCTACTGGATCCAACTACCTTCTGTAGGATGTGGTCCATCTTAGGTAGAGGGTAATTGTCTTTTAGAGAAGCCTTATTTAAATTCCAGAAATCAATGTAGAGCTTGATTTCACCAGTCTTTTTTCGAGCAAGAACCAAATTGGACACCTATTTGGAATATCTCAGAGGTACTATTATTTTTGCATCATACATTCTTTTCATCTCTTTTTCAACCAGAGGCATAAGCATTGGATTTATCTTCCTTAATTTTTGTTTAAAGGGTTTATGATCTTCTTTCAGTGGAATTTTGTGTTGTATGATACTGGTGTCATAGGATTTTAGGTCCTCATAACTCCAGGCAAAAACATTAATGAATTGTTTGAACAATTTAATGTGCTTTAGCTTTTCAGCTGGGGGTAAGGATTTGGACAGTTTGATCATTTTGGGTTGAATTTCGGTTCCAATGTTATGTTCCTCAACACTAGCTCCAGTGGGTTAAGTTTTGGGTTTCTTAGCTGCGACATTGAAATCAAATAAGTCTTCTAATGGAACAAGCCCTCTAGGTAGGATATTGTCTTTCAGTTGTAAAATATATGTTTCTTGTTTTTCTTTATCTATTTCATGTAATTCTAATTTATTTACACTAGTATGTCCAACATCTTCTACATCAAATCCTATATCTATATTAGCATCTTCGAATTTGTCTTTAGACTGCAAAAAGTTTTCAATATGAGCATCATCTCCAAAAACCTACCAATATCTAATGTTATCAAGTATAGTAGATTGATTTTTCACTTCGACAGTATATGGACGAGTAGGATGAAATGGTAATTTACAAGTACTTTCCGAAGTAGCAAGACGATAAGGCAATATATTTTGATCTCCTGAAACCACAGACAAACTATATTCAATAAAAGAATCAAGAAATTCTAACACAACATTTCTATAGGATCTCATCTTAGGATGTTTTGCATAATATTCTCCTTTGATTTGTTTTATCGCTAACTCAGAACATCCATGAATGATAATTCGTTTAGCACCAAGTTTCTTCAAAAGATGTAAACATAAGATTAAGACTTCATACTCTGCAACATTATTAGAACACTAAAAATTCAATTTGTAGGAGTGACCGTCTGAGTGATGAGTATATGAATTAGAAACCCATACACCAACACCAACTCCTTCTTTGCTTATTAATCCATCAAAACTTAAATTCCATAAAACTTTATCTGAATTATCCTGCTCAGTGATTAATGTTTGACCATCAACATTGAGACAAAAAGCAATATTATGATTTTGAGTTTGTTCTTGTGTGCTTACATCATTGTAGAGGATAAATGAGTCCAAATAAGAATGACCAGAATATATAGGATAATTGTTAGGCCTATATTAAGTGGTGACCATGAATTTCATAAGTTTCTCTCTATAGAGTCTTCTGTTCTGACCAAAGACAGGGATTGTTACGTAGGACATATCCATCTGCAAGGTTCCTTGGGGTTTAGCTCCCCATGAACGGGAAAAAAACACTCCATATTTGGGTGGGATATCAGTAACAACTATATCCATAAGTACACTTTTGATAGGGATTTGGACTAAATTTACACATAAATCTTTTGTAAGTCCAAGGCACTTGACTATAATCAAATTATTATAGGTCTTTATACCTTCTGGTAATATCTAATCCCAACTTCTCAATAATTACTTTCGACATAAGATTGTGGGAGGCCCCTGAGTCAAGCATAACATTGTGTAAGACCTTATCATGAATAATTAGGCTAACATAAAAGGGAGGTACATCTCCCTCTTGAAGTTTTCCATCAACTTCTGGTCCAAATAGTAATTTAGGTTGATCATCTAATACGTTAACTATATCAGTGTTTTCTCCTGTGCTCAATTCTTTCATTACCTGGGATTTATAATTAGTTTTATTCATCAATTTTGCTAAAGGAACGAGGATTTTGAGTTTTTCCAATTCATTTTCTATATTAAATGATATATGTGTTTTATTTGCATTGACAACTTCTTGTTTATCAGCCACATCTTTTTGGCAGGTGTTTCAGCTGGTTTCTTTAATGGAGTATCCAGTGTTTTCCTACTCCTAAGGTTGTACCGTTTATGGACTTCCATAATAGAATTGTCAAAACCTTTCTTGTAATCCTCTAATTCTTCAGTTATTATTTCATTTTGGGATAACAGGAAAAGGTCTTGTTCTTCTGCAGTCAGGAAAATATAGTCATTATCATTTACTCCCATGAGATTTATTTGAGTATCCTCTGTATCATCAACTACTTCAGCCTCCTCATATGTATAATTTTCTTGGAAAGGAGGTAATACCTGCTGGTCTAGACCTTTTGGGTCCATTTGTTTTATGTGGGGTTGATTTCTTCAATAGTTTGGATTTCTTATTTTCCCAGTATGATTTTTCTCTTTGAGGAGCCCTATTAACTATACTGATTCTATCCATCATTTTCTCTATTGTTCTCAATGGACTATCTAATTTATAATTAGCAGAAACAAAAGATGAAGGTTCCTCTTTTATTGTTACTCTTTTTTTTAGCTTTAAACGTATCTTTCTTGGCTAATAAAGTTGTCTCTACTTTAAGTGCATTTGCTTGCATATCCTCTAAAGTTGAGGGATCTCTTTCTCTCAGTTGATAGGCCATATCAACATTGAATCCTTCTGGGAAATGTATCAGGGCCAAGCCCGGGGGTGGTTTAATGGCAAGGGGAACTACATTGTAAACCTTATTGAATCTGTCACAGTACTCTTCTACAGTTTCATTTGGACATCTCTTAAGGCTTTTATAATCATTAAGGATCTACAGAGGAATCTTCTTAATTTCCAACCTAGATAGGAAAGATTGGTGAAAAACAACAAGGTCAGTTACACTACCTGCTTCTAAGTTTTTGAACCACTTTCTGACTTCTCCACCTAAGATCTAAGAAAAAATCCTTAGTTTTACATCATTCTCATCTACTTCATGAAGATCGAAAAAGTCATTCATCCTATCTATATGTTGTTGTGCAGTGATAACAATATTTCCATGAAATTGGGGAATCCTAGTTTGATAGTCTTGGGGCATATCATGCAATTGAGCAGGTAAAACTAGGGGTTCATAGCGAGCAGACATGATATTTGGTATGAAGGGAGGAGAATATAGGATTTTTGGGTATTAATTGAGTTACTACTTGTGGTACTATTGGATGAGTAGTAGAAATGACAGAAGAGGTAGGGCCAACTGATGTTTGATGAACTGATTGAGAAGATGAAGTAGATGTTGCAATGGCAAGAGTAGAGAGCTCAACAAACTACTGTATGTAAGCTTGATGTATAGCCTGATCAAGGGCTGAAACAAGAACTTGAAGTTTTTCAAACTCCTAAAGGGCTTGCTAACCCAAATTAGGTTCAACAGATGGTCTTATTGGTTTATATGGTTGAAGAATGGCTTCATCAACCACTATCTCATCAACAAAAGATTCAGACTTAGTCCTGAAAAGACTACGTTAGAAAGTTAGGTCGAATTGAATATCTTGAATGGTATCGAGGTTCTCATGAAGAGAATTGGCCCTTGAAAGGGGGCTATTGCTTCCCTAACTTTTAGCTAAACTTCTCCTTCTGAGTATTCTTTCAAGATTGTCCAAAATTTCAGGTGGGTCTGGATTAGGATTGGCTCGAGTATAAATTCTTTCCAGAGCCAGATATTTAAAAATAAAAAACGACCTCTCATCCTTTATTTCCAATGTTTTTATCATTAGATTTCTTGAAATAAGGATACAGAAACTAGGGAAATAATCCTATAATGATGAAATGAAGGATAATTTTTTAGCTCCCCGGTATGGTCACCAAAATGTTAGCACTCAGTAAATTTCTAAGGTTGCAGAAGAAAACCACCAAGGTAACCACAAACCAACTTTGGAAGCTAGGATCTATCCCTGCCAACTTCAGAGAGGGATTTCTCTGTAAGATTTAACTTTGTTTGATTGAATATTAGTCTAACTATGAAGTTTGGGGTTTGTTTGTATTTGAATGGTTGGTTGATAACTTCAATTTCGATCGGGCTATGGAGTTTATTACATTAACTACAGATCAACTATAGTATCTATAGATATATCTCATAAGGAAAGGTAGCCAAATCGACTGGATTCTTTAAATTCTATGAAATGGAGAAGAAGAACAAAATAACATTCACTTTAAAATATAGAGCATTGTTACCAGAATTCTATATTCAAAGATCAGAAGAAAGCATAAAGATTATTCATAGCTAGGTGTAGAGTGTAGAATTAAACAAGTTCTTCCCTTTATTTATCTATTGAATAATTCATATTTGAAAACAAATATGTGCTATAAACAGAGAGGTATAAACACATAAAACAAATAGATGTACTTCACCAACAACTTGACACATGAATCCTGTGAAAGAGCTTCCATATTACTCGGAAAATTTGTTGATGCTTCAAGAAAATATACAATAGAGTTCTGTAGGGCTATAACTAGGGTCTCTCACACCACCAATTATTCCACATTATTAAGTCAATCCGGGATCGTTTGGTTCTTTCAAAGAGTAACTCAATCCGAGGCTGTTTTGCCCAAGTAATGCTCGGTAGTATAGTGTCCTAATGAATTGAAAGGAAACAGATACTAAACCATAACTGAATCAACTCAAGGATAAAATCACACAAATTAATCTGATCAGTCAAGGGTACGGAACCAATAACCCTTCCCTTTAGAAACTGATAAAGAAGGAAACCAAAGTAGAGGCTTATGGATCTGGGAGCCAGACAGCGTCTTGCTGGGCTCACAACAGTCTTAGGCCTGCTATCACTCGAAAGTAACAAAAGCAAATAACCGAAAGTAAATGGAACAGCAATTATGAAATGGAACAGCAGGAATTAAATGGAAAAACATAGGTAAATGGAACAGCATAAGTAAATGGAACAACAGTAATCAAAACAGCATAAATAAATGGAACAGCAAACAGGAAACGTCAATCATATGGAACAGCTAACTCAATTGGAACAACAACGCAATGGAACAACAATCTTAAACAGATGCACACATTCTAAGCTATTACAACAATCTGAGAGTAATGTATGACGTGACTATTTCTGAACAGAGTGATATTGTCTCCAAATCTCGCAAACACGTATTTTATATGAATCCAACGATGAGACCAGTCATACCAATACCGGGATGCAAGTCAAAGAAATTCACTTTAGATAATACAGAGACATGAATGAAGAAACTTATTCAGATTCAGAAATTAACTGAAGAGCATAGTCTATCATGTAAAAGATATATCAGATTGCTGGAACAAAGGAAATAATCAAACCACACCAATCACCATATGATACAACAGCGAGTGACCGTCGGAGCTGGGCCCTTGGCTACCAATGGTACACCGCTTAAAGCTACTTCAAATGCAGAGGCAAAGTGAACACAAAGTTCTTTATATTGATTGCATTAACAAAGATACACAAGATCAAGTCTCAGCAAAACTTAATGCTCAGAGTTGTTCCAAACCATGTAATTACAATAGTTCATTCCCCCACGCTCAATGGCGTGGTATCTTTATATAACAGAAATGACGGAGATATCTAGATACAAAAGATAGGCTAAAGCAGCGATCCCTCAGGATCAGAGATCCTGAGGGATTCGCTAATCGTTCAGTTCTTCTCATTCCTTTCTTGCGTTCTCCGACTTGGCGTCCACATTCTTTTCCCTGGATCATTCGGCTCTAATTTTACTTGATCGCGTCCGCATCCGGTTTCCTAGCGAGGGGACAACAGTTGCTTTCCTTTTGCTTCCTGTTTCTGCCTGATGATCCCCTGTTTCCGCGTCCTTTTGCATAGAAAACATTGATTATTGGTGATTGAGCTTCGTTTGTCCATTTTCACACAATTTATCAAAATCCTTTTATTCTTTAGACTTATAATGCAGAAAAGGTTAGGAAACTTATTAGAAAACCGCTAGATTACTATTCAAAAAGCATACCTTTCAAGCGCTCCACAGTACGCTACTTCACTATTCAGGAACCTGCGTGCAGATCGATAAATTCATTCTTTCAAACATTCAGATATTAGTTAACCCAGATTATCAGATTTATAGATCAAGCATGTGCCACATATCACAAATGAAAATCATATAGAGATACCACTATTCTAGCCTTAATATTTTGACCCATCAATAGAACTTATCCTTCTCCTTGCTCTCAGGTTCCTTCTTCATTCAAATCTAGATCTGCACCATAACCCAATCACAATATTCCAGATCTAGCATTTTATCAAATATTCAATGATTTAGAAGATCCCTTGTCAAATGATCTCCTTCCTCTTTTATAGCCTTAGGCCTTTCACAATACCATAGACCAAAAGCCATAACAATTCAATACCATGGACCCAATACTTGGGATCATCACTTATGACGAGATACCATGGCCCAAAACCATAGGTTGAAATACCAAGGACTAAATATCACAGACCAAAACCATAGGATCAAAAACTGTCGGAATAATACCATGAACCAACCATAATATTTCCCATGAGCGTGCGCTTTTCTCTGCATGAAAGTGCGTGAACTTTTCTCTGCATGAAAGAAACTTTTCTCTACATGAAAGTGCATGAACGTTTCTCTACATGAAAGTGCATGAACTTTGTTGCACTATAATTTATCACCTGAGATGAGTGGGTTTCCATCAAGTACAACATATGTATCATAATGCCAACAATCTCCCCCTTTGGACTTGATGGCAACAACAACCAATCACTCTCCCCCTTTGACAGCAAGGGCAAAGGGGCGGACTACCATACTCCCCCTGAGTACCTACTGAAAACTCTGAATGAGCTCCCCTTTTGTATATTTCCTGAAATGTTGTCTTCAAAAGGATGTTCTACAAGAAAGAACATGACTCTATACATTATAATTAACCTTCCTATAATCAAGACTCATACATACATCAATCTCCCATCCAAGTGGGAATACATAAGATAGACATAACTCATTCATCCTAGGCATAGTGGGGAAACCAAAATAGGTCATTACATGACCTTGATATGAAAAGAAGTACATGACATAGAGACAAGAACAACTATCATGAGAATCAACCTTCAGAATAATACATATTGATCTACTCCACCAGAAAACTCTTGAGAAATCAAACCAAGGACTTCTAAGATAATGCCAACAATGCATCATTAGAAGAATATATGCCCCCCTTGAACCTGTTCCAGATGATATTTGATAGACCCATTCGACCCACATAGACCAACAAATGTACGTGTATCCACCTACATACAATAGATAAGATTCAACAGCAGGATGATGCATCAACAACCCCCAGATTTTGTATAAGGTATTCAAATGTCTCCCTGGGCAACGGTTTGGTGAGTATATCAACAACTTGTTCCTTGGAGGGAACATACTCCAATTTGACCTTTTGTTCCAGCACTTGTTCCCGGAGAAAATGATACTTTATTGGTATGTGCTTGGTCTTTGAATTCATGACTGGGTTCTTTGAAATGCTAATTGCACTTGTATTATCACATAAGATGGAGATAGGTGGAGTACAAGTGATTTGAAAATCCTGCAAAGTTTGCATCATCCAAAGGAGTTGTGTGCAACAAGATGCAACAACCACATATTCTGCTTCAGCTGTAGATAAAGCAATTGAACTTTGTTTCTTGCTGAACCAAGATACTAATCTGGAAGCCATCTGCCCCAAAATCTAAGATTCTGGATGATTATTCTGAACATACCTGGATGGAGTCTTTTCTTCTATCCTTATCTATTCATTTGGTGCCTCATTGGTCTCTTCTTCTTCATCATGAATCTAATTTGATGTACATGTATAGTCCTCTTCATCTTCGAAATCTTCAGATCTTATCTACCTAGGAGTTTTTTCATCTTTGTTAACCACTACATCAATAATTTCAACAATTTTTCCAAGCCTTTTATTGTAACACTTGTATGTTTTTCTGTGGGGAGAGTAACCGAGAAGAATGCCTTCATCTGCTTTGGGTTCAAACATGCCAAGATCTTCATCAGTATTTTTGATGTAGAATTTACTCCCAAAAATTTTGAAATATTTTACCGAAGGAGTCTCACCATACCAGAGCTCATGAGGAATTTGAGTGTTGTTCAGTCAAAAGTTTGTTTTGTTGAGAATAACAACTGCAGCAAATGCGGCTTCACCCCAGAAAGTTGCGGGAGTTCCAGACTCATCAAGCATAGCATGAGCCATTTGTTGAACCATTCGGTTCATCCTTTCAACTACCCCATTTTGCTAAGGGGTCCTAGTTGTGGAGAATTCTCTTCTTATTCCATGTTCTTCACAAAAATCAGAAAATTCATTTGAGGTAAACTCCCCACCTCTATCAGACCTGAGGCATTTAATTTTGTGATATGATTCATTTTCAACCAAAGCTTTGAAGGATTTGAATTTTTCGAAGGCTTCATCTTTGTGCTTCATCAGTCCTATCCAAACCATTCTTGAATAATCGTCAATGAATAATATAAAGTATTCTTCTCCCTGAGCTGACCTTTTCCTAGATGGACCACATACATCAGTATGGATAAGCTCAAGTGGCCTGCTAGCTAATCCTTCCTTCTCAACGAAGTTAGTTCTCATTTTCTTACGAAACTGACATGATTTTCATATTGTATTATCTGGAATTATGATGTCTAGAAGACTACGAACTGCCTGGTATTTGCATGCTTTCCTTATCTGTGAGAAGCTTAGATGCCCCAACCTCCGATGCCATAGCCAGTGTTCATCATCATTGCTCAGATAGCATTATTTTTGTCCTTATTTAAATATGTATAAATTATTTGGAGTTCTTATGCGTTTGATCACTGTTTCTCCAGTATCAAGATCACAAACAGTACATCCATTTGATCGAAATATTACCTCTGTTCCTTGATCGCACATCTGACTGACACTCAATAGATTATGATTTAAGCCATCAACATACATAACATTTCCTGCTTTGACCTTTTCTTTTAAAATAATAGAACCTTTACCTTTTATTAGTGTAGGGGTGTCATTTCCAAATGAGACCTTCTTCTCCTTCTCCAAGGCACTATATGACTGAAGTTTTTCTTTATCACCTATCATTTGTTTTAAGCATCCACTATCGATGTACCATTGATTTTCTTGCCCTTCTGCATATAAGGCTATACCACATCTTTGTGGTTGTGGTTCTTTCATTCTCCATGTTTTGATGTTTGAGGTTTTCTCCTTCTGAGTTGCCTGACGAAAACTGCTCCTGCATTCAGAATCTTCATGACCAAAATTATTAAAAATAGAACATTCTATTTCATTTTCAAGAGAAAAAATGTTATTGTAGGTCCTTTTCATGATCCCAGTCATACTCCTCTATTTTGGAGTTTCTCTAGTCATGATAGTTTTGTAGGCAACACACTGAGCTGCTTTGTGTCCAAAGTTGTGACAAGAGAAACATTGGGCATTGAAGAAATTCCTGCAATTATCAACCTTGCGGACCGAACGATTGTAGTTCTCATTGACATTCATTCTTGAGGCAAATTGAGAATGATTTACCTGTGATCTATTGTAGCTTTTGTTTATCCTTGAAGAAGTTTTCCCCTTATTTACTTGGTGATCTCTATTCATTCTTGAAGAAAAATGTCCCTGATTTACCTAGTGAGTAGCATTGTGCCTTTGTTGTTGATTGTCAATTTGTTCGCTTCTCCTTGCTGCATCAATATAACTTTTCGAGGTGGATGGCTTCTATGCTTGAGATGCTTCTTCATTATATCCGAAACCTATCATGATTAGTGGAGAATGTTTTACTTTTATAATCTCATCTAACGTTTTAGATCTTTTAACAAATCTAAGATTAAGAGATTTAGTTTTCTCAATCTCTTTTCTAAGTCCCACTATTTCACATTCTAACTTTTCATGATGTTTTTCACTTTCAACCAATTGGAATTGTAGAGTATCAATATTCATATTTTTCTCTTCTAAACAAATTTTGAGTTTAGAAATCTCTTCATAAAGACCTTCATCTATAGCATCCATGAAATCATCATCTTCAAAAGCCATTAAAAGTCTATAATTATTACCTTGTTAATCTTCATCACTATTTGAAAATCCATCACTGTCTTCATGAGTGTAATAGATTTTCTTATTTACATTCTGTTTCTTGTTCCATCTAACAGGCTCCTTACCTTTATGAGGACACTTGGCAGCATAGTGACTGACTCTTCCACAAGCAAAACATTTGAAAGGTAACTTACCTCTAAATCTTCCAGTACCACGTTGAAGGTTCTTGACAAAATTTGATTCTTCCTCTTCTTCTGACATATGACCTGAGTCATAAGAATCTCCTTTCCCTGAGGCCTTGAATGCAACTTCTCTTCTGTCTGATGGTCCTCCTTTCCTCATTTCATAAGTGGTTAGCATTCCGTGTAGTTGTGACATGGTAATTTTCTGTAGATTCTCCTTTTCTTCTATTGCAAAAACTTTTGATTCAAACTTAGAAGACAAAGATCTCAAAACCTTTTCAACCACAACAGCCTCTTTTATTTCTTCACCCAAATTTTTCATACAATTACCAATCTCATATATGCATAGGAAATAGTTAGCCACACTTTCATCATTGTACATTCTAAGATTTTCATATTGAATTCCGAGGGTTTGAAGTTTTGCTCTTTTTACCTATTCATCTCCTTCATAGCTTAGAATGATCTTGTCCCATATTTCTTTTGCAATTTTACACTACATAACCTTGATGAATTTTGATTGAGATAGACATCCTAATAGAGTATTGACATCCTTTGCATTAGTTTCAAACTGCTTCTTCTCAGCTGGATCTGTAAGAGTTGTTGATGGAAAAGTGTACCCAGTATCTATGATATCCTAGACTTTTGTACCAAGAGATTGAAGATAGGGTGTAACTCTTACCTTCCAATAGACGAAGTTGGTCCCATCAAAAATTGGTGCCCTGATTGATGCTTCTCTCTCGTAGTTTCTCATGATGATAGATCTTCCTTCAAGCGATCAAGCTTCTTCTGAAGGACCCGCTCTGATACCAATTGTTGGAAATAATACTGAGAGGAGGGGTGAATCAATATTATCTGGTCAATTATTTTCTTTTTCAAACCCAGAACATATATGCTACTTCAGTTAGAGAAAACCGCATATATATGCAACTAAAGATAAGGAAACCCACGTATACCATACAAACTTATAATTTAAAATATTCTATAGATATTGAACATTAATCTGTGCATCAGGATCATATAAATAGTACCCAGGAACAGAAAAATATAGCAGAAGACAATCACACACAAGAACAAAAGATATAAGGTGGAAACCCAATGTGGGTGAAAACCACCTGCTGCAATATGTCTCTATCCTTTCAATTAGAAGCTTCTTTTTACAATGATTATGTACTGGTGCAGTCCTTTACTAGTACGCAGGATGCTACCTGCAGAGAGCTACAACCCTCTCTCGTTTTCCAGCTTCTCCTGGAAGGGAGCTACAACCCCCTTAGTTCTTGTACTAGTTGAGATACTAGTACGCAGGCTGCTACCTGCCGAAGACTACAACCTTCTCTTCCTTCCAGGGACCACGTTTCATAAATTTTCAAACTGGATCCACAAATAACATCAAGAATTTTTGCATCAACCAATCACCTTTTCACCAATCAAACTGAATCAAAATAAACACTTCTCTGATGACTGTACCCAGATCATAATAACAGTAATCACACCCCACTTCTGAACCCAGAACACAGAAGCAGCTAGAACATAAATCAAGAGATGTACGCTACTTCACTATTCAGGAACCTGCATGTAGATCTATAAATTCATTCTTTAAAACATTAAGATATTAGTTAATACAGATTATTAGATTTATAGATCAAGCGTGCGCCACATATCACAGATAAAAATCATATAGAGATACCACTATTCCAACCTTAAGATTTTAACCCATCAATAGAACTTATCCTTCTCCTTGTGCTCAGGTTCCTTCTTCATTCAGATCCAGATCTGCACCATAACCCAATCATGGTATTTTAGATGTAGCACTTTATCAGATATTCAATGATTCAGAAGATCCCTTGCTAAATTATCTCCTTCCTCTTTTATAGCCTTAGGCATTTCACAATACCACAGACCAAAAAATATACTAGTTCAATACCATGGACCCAATACTTGGGATCCTCACTTATGACGAGATATCATGGCCCAAAACCATAGGTTCAAATACCAAGGACTAAATACCACAGACCAAAACCATAGGATCAAAAACTGTCTGACTAATACCATGAACCAACCATAAGATTTCCCATGAGCGTGTGCTTTTCTCTGCATGAAAGTGCATGAACTTTACTGCACTATAATTTATCATCTGAGATGAGTGGGTTGCCATCAAGCACAACATATGTATCATAATTCCAACATAAAGTTCACTAATGCTCCCCCTGGTCTAACAACATGAGTTAGCAGGTGACTAATGCTCCTTTATGCTTGTAAACAAGCTTTATAAGGCAGGTTGTCAATGTACTGAGAGCGTTAGTGTGGATTCTAGGCCTACAACTATTGTCATTCCTTTAGTCATCTTGTCCTTCTCCTCTGAGTTGATTAGGAGGTCAATTTGTCCTATAAGAGATGCCCCGTAAAGTATGAGATAAAAGGTAGAGACAATGGAAAAAATACTTTATGAAAATACTGTAATTTATTGTCAAAATAATTTTAGAGAGAGAGATGTTTTGGGCAATAAGGAAAACCTGATACAACAAATGTACATATATATGAACTGCTAAAATCATGTCTTGAGTCGGGCATTCCCATGCTCAGTAGCTATGTCAGAGTAACTTTCTCCTCAGAGATATAAAAATGTTGGCCACCAACATGGCATAGGGCGGATCCAGTGTCATAATAGATTATCTTGAAATGGTTGTCTTCAAAGAAAAATATCACAGCTTGGGAGAGGAAACAAGGCTGAATGATGCAAGCCTCTACCCATGGTCTTGATTCTCGCTTCACCGAACAGCATAGATCGATACATGTGATAAATGATTTGACGTCAAACATGCACGAAATCATCTGATTACCAGCCAATAATGGAGACTATTAACAGATGTGAGGAAAGCCACCGATAATGGTGATGGTCTCCAAGATGCACAGTGCAAACTAGCCAGTGTGAAATATTTTTTGTCATCGAACACTTGTAGAATTTCTTAACGAAGAGACAATGATGAAAACCCGTGATCAAACAAAAGGTAACATGCCACTAATGTCTGCAAGCACCAAGGCACTGAATGTGTTTCTAGGTTATCTTCCTAGAGAAAGTGTTGAAGTCGATAGGAAGGAACCTGTTGAAAGGTAGGCAATGACATGTCCTACATTAGTCGACATGAAACCAGACAATGATGATTTTGTTTTCTGAAGAATCTTTTGAGCTTTTGGGTATAAACAATGGAGGGCATAATGAAAGGATATGTAGGGTGAATTGATCGAGGAAACAAGTAGGGACCCTTGAACAATAGAAGGCACAACAATGGTTTTAACCAGACATCACTAGACTCATGAACACTACAGAGTGTTTAAGATACGGAGATGCAATGGCATCAGGGTATATAAGCTAAAAACTCATAGGTTGGTAGGGTTCATATTGAGAGGCTATCAAAATGATGGTTTATCTAAGGGAGTGCCATGTTCAAGGGAACTTTTGCTGCCAAATCATGCTTCATGATACGGTTGTATTTCCATTTTTTCCCCATCTATTTTTTAATGAGTCTAGATGGGTAAACTCATCGATATTTTCATGTTTAGAGAGTGTAAAAACGATCGAAAAAGAATGACTCTTTGCCCTATATGATTAGTTTAATGAGTCTAGACAAGAAAACTCATTGATTTTTTCATCTTTTAAGAGTCTGAAAAGTATCGTAAAAGGAACGACTCTATATCTTGTCTGTGTATTTAAAGATCCAGAATAGACAACTCGGTGATCTTTTCATCTTTAGGGAGTCTGAAAAGATCGTAAAGAGAGATTCGATGGTGGTCCCTTTGTCATAATTGTTAAACGGGTGTGACAAAAGGTTAATAATATACCCGTATCGGTTACTTTTCTGTATTTAATCTACCGGACCCGGATAAAGAGAAACCTTTTTCCAATAGCTGTCGACCTCATTTTGTTACGAGTACAAGGCAGTGGATGAAAATCGTGTTTTTTCGTGACACTTTAATGAGCTCAGCAACAAAAACTCAGGATTTTTTCATTTTTTAATGAGCTTGAAAAAAGTACCTAAAAGAATGCTCGGGTCATCTTTATCATGTTTAACGAGCAGCAAGACATAGCTCATGATTTTTTTAATTTAAAGAGAGAGAAAAAAGTGCCTAAAAAGGATGCTCCATTGGTCTTTTTCAATTTATGAGCTGGAACTAGATAAAAAAACAGGTGCTCAAAGCATTGTTTGCATATAGTTAACGAGTGCAAATGATGGAAAACTCGAGGATGTTTGTATTGTTTAAAGAGCAATAAAATATCCCAAAAAAGTTCTTTACAGATTGTGGTATGGATTTTTAACAAGTCCTACTACAAAAACTCGGAGAAGTTTATATTTTTTAAAGAGCAATAAAATGTCTCCTAACGTGCTCTATTTATGATTGCATACATTTAGTGAGTGCAAGGAAAAAATCTCGGGGATGTTTATATTTTTTAAAGAGCAATAGAATATCCCTAACAGTGCTCTATAAAGTTTTGCATGTAGCTTTTACTGCTTTTCATTCCTGAAGTACTTTCACCAAAGGTAGTAAAAAAGCAGCAATTCCTATTATCTGGGTTCATGCATGATAAGAAATCATCTAGAATGGACTATTTGCTCTTTAATGATTTTGAAAAAATCATGTCTCTCAATGTTATATAAGGAGATGCTTGGAGCTTTCACATGCATCATTTCCACTATTTTGAAGTTTGTGAGAGCTAGTTAGAGCTAAAGAGGAGCAGGTTTTTTGTGGACCATTGCAAGAGATCCGGGAAACCATTTGATGTGCCATCAGTCCCAGGTGAGAGCTAAAACCTTGCTCTATGCTTTATTAAACCTATTTTATCAATTTTGTGGGTGGAAATTTGTAGATTGTAGGTGCCTTAGAGTCATGTTTGCGCACTAATGCCCTCCAGTAGGTCAGTAGGGAGCATTAAACGCTCTGTAAGAGCCGTGGGAGGGCATTAATCCTCCCTATGCAGCACTGGGAGGGGAATTCGGGTAGTAGGGTGCATTTGAAACCCTCATGCATGGATTCCTTAAGTGATTTTTCCCCATTTTAACTGATTTTAGGGTTATTTTCTACAGGTTTTGAGCTGAAATGACTCACCTATGGAGAGAATGGGCCCATGACAATGAGCAATTGCAGCTGTGAAATGATCTAGCTTATATACTTACATTGCGTTGTTGCAGTTTGTTGAAGTATGCAAGGCTAGATCTGATGAAAGGATATGAGGAGCTACTAAGATGGATCATACAGTGTTGGGATGAACACGAGCAAGTGTTCAGGATTGGAGATCAAGAGCTGGTAATTGACCGGGATGATATTTAATTTTTGACTAGTTTTTCATGTCATGGGGCACATGCAAACCTTACCAGTGGTAGGTAAGATCCATGATCTACTTTAGAGCTGGTAGATATCTACTGCATCCTTGGGAGTGGGCTACTCAGCAAGAGAGTGTCGATAGAGAGGATTCAATCTCGATCTATGCGGGTAGTTTTATGGTTGATTGTGTGTTTGGTAGCGTCAAAAATTCCCCACGTAGCAACAAAGGCCCAATTGATGCTCGATGTGATCTTTTACTGCTTGAACCTTTTTCTTCTTGATATGTCCTTCTATCCCTAGAGTTTGGGGAGTGGTAATTTCTTCCAATCTTTTACAATATATGGTTGGATTAATTTCTTGATGCTTGATGTGATCTTTCACTTCTTGAACATTTTTCTTCTTGATATGTCATTCTATCTTGATAGTTTGAGGAGTGGTAATTTTGACCAATGAATTACAAGATATGATTGGATTCACTTCTTCTTTATCGATGTGATCTTTCACTTTTTGCACCTTTTTCTTCTTGATATGTCCTTCTATCTTTAGAGTTTGAGGAGTGGTAATTCTTGCCAATGCTTTACAAGATATGGTCTGATTCATTTCTTCTTTCTCTGGGATGGGGTCCTGGCGTATATCCTTTTCTTTTGATCTTTCTTGATCCTTTTCTTCCTCCTCTTCATATTTTATGTAAAATATTTCTTCTCAGCACACTTATGACCTTTAGTGCATTTTCTATCACAATTGTAACAAAGCCCTTTTTCTCTTTTTTCTTCCGATTGTTGTGGTGTAACCCTTGTAGGTTGTGGAAGGCCAGGAGAAACAACACTTCCATCTTGATAGTTGTGAGGGGTATGCTTCTTGGTTTCCATAATTTTTCTTTCCAATATGTCACAAAGCCCTTTTACTCTTTCCAATTTTTGTGATGTTGCTCTAAAGAAGGTGTTGCTCTTTGTATTCTCATAATGTGCTATCATTTCCTCTGTGAAAATTGACCACGTAACAAGTTGTTTACGAGAACAAAGCCCTTTATACCATTAAAACTGATCCGGTTCTAAATATGAAGATGCAATACATACCTTTTGTAACAGTGGTACACCATGTAGATCAAAATATTGCTCCATCTGAAGTATCCAATTTATCGGATCCTTGCCGTCGAACTTCCTCATCTTGCTTTTTCTTGATTTTAGGAGCTCGATCTTGAAATGACTGTAAGTATGTACTTTCAAATCTTTATGTTCTGAAATTGTGACCTGTAGTAGCCCTCTGTGTCCTCTTTCCAATGCCACTAGTTTGATCCACAGTGGATTCTCTAAGGAATAGTTATGTGAAATCTCCCGCAATGACCTCATTATAGACTAATTCAGTAGAGCGAACATGTACGACGTGCCATGAGTCACTGTTTCAACCTTTGGCTCTGAAAAATATATAAAAGAAACTACAATCCATCCTCTTTCTGTACCTTCTTATGAAATTTCAATCTAATGCTTAAAGAAAAAGTCATGATGATTTTCCCCAGGTCACTTGTTTGGAATGTAATTCAGGAGTCTGAAAAAAGGCCAACTTCCTCAGATCATATCTCCGCAAATATTGCGCAAAAAGCTATGAAATTCAGACCTAAGATTCAGCGTGCTGTTTTCTCAAATGGGTTTTTTGTTCATCTTCTGAAACATTGCAAAAAAAGAGTTATAGTGAAAATTCCACGATGACCTATTTGGAGTAGCGAAACCCTAGAATCCAAAGCTCTGATACCAAATGTTATGAAACCAGCTCAAGGAAAAGATAGAAAAGATAGATCAACACCTTAAAATTCAGCCTCTTCGAGGGGGAAACCTCCTTTATATTACATAAATGAACAATTATTAGATGATACAAATGAAAAGACCTCCTTTCTATATATAGGAGTCTAAGGGGTCATAACATAATTAGATCCGACATAACAATAATAATGTAAGGGCACAATAATAACAATAGTGGGATTCTATGGGGCACAATAGTAACAATATGGGGTGCAACAGCTCCTGTGAGAGTGTGTTGAAGCAAACGTAGCCTCATAGTGTTATCACAATGCTACTGGAAGAACACCATAAGTGAAACGACATGATGTGCCTGCTTACAAGGACCTCTTCGGACCGAGACGGCCTTCAAATTTTGGAAGATCATAAGGTAACTTAGTTGGCATAGCGGGCCAACTGGGGTCATGATGGAAAAGTCACCTAACGTAATAGAGTGGGCTAAAATAGTACAAGCAAGCCATAACTCCATAATCTACTCCGCTACTATTGAAAACCACTGTATTAAGTAAAGTACTACATGGGTACATCAATATAATAAGTGGGTTGTACCAATAACAATAAGGGGTTACACTAGTAGTATAGGGGCCTAACAGGACCACTCAGGAAATTTTTTTATGAAGACTTCTTCTAGTGGCTTTGCATCCAGATCATGATTGTTGACGACTATGCCTATGAAGGCATGGAATTTACCGGTGACCCAGACTTGATGCTACTGCCTGAGACCAATTGGGGTCCTCAAGGTGAGAATAAGTTGTGATAGTACTTAAGTATTTTTGTACTTTTGAATGTATATGTAATGTTTTTAATGATGAAATAAGAACTAACCTGAAACTTTTATGCATTAACACATATGTGGCGCTAGTATGACCTACAGGGCAACCTTGCTATGTGTAACGAGGCATCCAACTACATGCTGGAGGGGGTGATGCTAATAGTCTCTACGAGGTTCTAAGGAACCTAGAGGGTTTAACTATGGGTGTCCCTCCCCTTCCTATGAGGGAGATTCTTGCTCATATGCAGTGACACACCATTGGTGTACCTGAGTGGTTTCTGATTCCTTTTAAGAGGGTAGCTAGAGCTGTTTTAGCTTTTCTAGAGCAAAAGGCTCATTTTAGCAGGTGTTTTGGCATAGTCATATGAGCATTTATAGTTGGGATTTGAGCCATTTTGTACTTAACTCATCTAAGTTTTGGAATATTTTTTTATGTAAAAAACTTGATATCTACCCATATATATATACCGATATTTTTTGGTATTTTTGGTGGTGTAAATGTGTTTAAAAAATGTTTTTTGCGACAAATTTTTAACTTTAGTAAATGTTTTTACTTTTCATGCATGCTATTTATAACAAATGTGACAAATTCCAATCTAATACATTGTTAGCAAATGAATAAGCAACAATATTTAGTTCTCGAGGAACATGCTCATATGTGATTGTGTCAAATTGGCATTCCAAGAGGCGTACCCTTAGATATTACATAACAAGGTTGGATTACAGATGTGATAATGGTTGGTCAATTGCATAATGACTAGCTGGGAGTCTAACCTGACCACCAGATTGGAGATGCCCCTTGATGATGCTTCCGTGAGAAATGAAACAATAGACATGTACTCTATAATATTGTTGGTGGTAGTACCAAGAAAGATCCCCCCGGAGCAAAATAGTTCAGACTCGGGTATATAGATGACCCAAGCAGCTGATGTAATGTGTCGTGTGTGATGATTGGAACCATCCATGTATCCTAAGTATGCTATGGGTAACAATGACATCTACATTGTGAACAGGATGCATGAGACATGTGCTCCACTAAATAACAAAACAATCCAATCACATCAAAAAAGGAATGAAAAACTTATGAATACATAAAATTACAAAGCACATGCCCAACATGAGACTAGGAACAATACTTTTTCAGATAGAGCCCGTATGTGGGCTTCTTGAGTGGGTTTCCATCCTAGTCCTATAGTTCATATGCCCCTGAGGGGAGGACCTTAGTTATCACATAGGGACCTAGCCAAATGGGTCAAAGCATGCATGCCTCCAAGAGATTATCTTTTGGATGATAAAGGATACGAAGTCACCCTATTGGAAAGAAGAAAACCTAACCGCTTGTGCAAATCTGGATTATACCCACTCCTTGTGAACTACGAGTGCTAAATCAGCAGCTCTACAAGTTTTATCTAGTTGTTTGAGGTATAGTAGGCATTCTTCTTCAATCGTAGGGTTGCGTATGGTTTCAATGACTATATTGAGGGAAGGAAGTGGCCACCCATTCCGTTTTTCCTCGTCATAAAGTTGGAGCTCATGCATGAAAAATGACGGGTTAAAGTTGGGCATTTCCTCCTAAGACCAAACAAATTCTTCATGGAATTCTTCATGTAGGCAAGTGGAGTTTTCAATTTCCTCAAAGATTGCAATTTGCGCTCATTTGGGTATCTTCCATGGTGCCTATCATGACTGAAATATCTATGGGCATTGACCTAGAAGTGTCATCCATATTTTCTTCCACCCCAGAAGTTTGAATGTTTGTATAGGGCGGGGAAATGATTTCGTTTATGTTAGAGGAAAGGACATGAAGGGGCATCATGTCCAAAACAAATGTCAGACCCTAAATATGCCATTCCTCCCATTATTGCTCTCCAAAACTCATGATTTCTCTAACGAATCCATCCATTGAGGGGAGTTGATCACATGGATCTAAAGGAAGAGTAGTTATGGGAAGGGGGTGGTACCATCAGTGATAGCCAACTTAACCAGAGATGTGGATGATAATTGAATGCTTCGGTAGGCTGATTCAGCTGATGACAATGGCATCTGGTCTCCGAATGTGTCAAGGTCTGAAGGCATTGTTAGGATGTAGGGATCGGTCGGTTCATGAGGAGTTAATGAAATCATGTTGACCGATTGTGGAACCTACAGTGACGAAAGAGGAAAACAACCCATCAGGGAGGAAGCCTTCAAAAAACTAGTACCTATACTGACAAAACTTTCAATTACACCTCCTACTACCGGTATGGAGCTATTTGGTAATGGTGAATAATCAAAGGTGTAGAAAGACAACTGATCCACTGTGATGATCTTTCCATCCAATGGAAATAAGATGATATGAAAGACAATGGATACGATGGTCATCATGGAATATGTCCAACTATGAACCAGCAATAGATTATAGTTGAGTCTCTTGTCCATGACTTCTACATCCACCGTTACTATTTTCCCAGCCAAAGTGATGGGAAAACTGGCTAAGTATCCTTTTGGGACAAAGGTGTGGCCGTTGAAATCTTTAAGGGAGTTTGGCGATAGGGAGAGGGTTAGGGAACCCCAAGGCGAGCCAACATGAAGCCAACGTGACACAGGTTGAAGCACCTTCATCGATGACAGTTTGGTGTATACCTTTCCCTTTCAAAGTGATATGCACTTGAAATGAAAGCTAGTTGGAAAGGGAAGGTCTGCACTTGTCCATGTCAAAAATGGCAAGCATGGAATCTATAGGGTGAATACCCCCAATAGCAAAAAACAAAGCTTTCCTTTGGCTAGGGCATGTCTGTAATACTTCGAGCGCCGACATAGCCGATGGTGCTTGCGCCAAATCCTCTACAATGTTGTAGTCTTGGGTGGCGCGTGCAGATGTGTTGTGCATTGTGTGTCGAAGAGCCCCCTTGGGGGGTCGAATTACAAAGTCCTCAAACAACCTTTCGATTTGCAAATCATTAGGTGGTGATTGGTTTTGACGTGTGGATGATTCTACTACCAGAGTGGCAGGAGCTTCATAAGATTTGACTCTGGTTGATAGTTCTACCATTTTAAATGTGTAAATGGTAGAACTACCTTCACCAGATGAAGGGTGTTGCGAACTATCGCTGCCCCTTGATGTGGGTTATAGTTGGTTGGCAACAATATTTTGCTGCGGTTGATTAGGAAAAGGATTTCTAAGGACAACAGGTGCCATAACAGAATCTTTCTTGGCAAGGTAATCCATACATTCTTGAAGATGCGGACAACGCCAGGTTACGTGATCTTCAAGACAGAGTTTGCACGAATAGTTGGTGCCTTTATCCTTTTCAGCATTAGTAGGCACAACTTCCTTCTATTTCGGGTTGGGCTGCTTAGATGACTGCTCCTCAGAAGGAGTGGTCTTGTTCTATTTCTTCTTGTTATTGGTACTATATTTCTGTGTTGAATGCACAGATTTAATCGTAGTAGCAGGAAGGGAAATTGTTTTGGTAGAGGGGTCCACTACCAACTTGGCAACAGACCCACTAAGTTGTTTTATAGCGCTCATGGAGGTTGCACCGATGATCTTGTCAGCATGCGCTCTAGGGCGTTGAGTGGTGGGAGGATTGGGGTTACTAGGAGCATAGGGGATAATGTCGTAAAGAGTGCTAAACTGTAAATAGATAAAATCTAAATGTTGGGCATGACATATGGATTGGTCCTCTGTGACTGCACCACCTAGAGCGACATCTCTAGTGATTTGTGGGAGTAGTGACTTACAAAACCAGTGTGTTAAGAGAAAATCAGGGATGGGGGTTTTGACTAACCTCCACCTACATCTTTATTCATGGATATGATTGGAGATGTGGGTGGAGGTATCCTGATGAAATGAAGTGAGGAGTTTCGTCCCTATCTCATAATGGATAGGTAACTAAAAGTGCTTTAGAAACTCCATTGCTAAAGTGTAAAAGGTATTCATTGATGCATGTGGTAACTCAATATACCACTTTGCAGCATTACCAGTGAGGGTGTGGGGAAAAATATGCAACTGGACATTGTCATCTACCATAGAGTTAAAAATAGACCATAGATGGTAGGTGGTGACATGAGTGCTCGGATTATCCCCTTGTTTTCCGTTGAACTTAGGAATGTCCATCGGTATTTTATGTGGGATAGGCAGCCATTGTAGCTTATGGTATATGGGGTCATTTGTCAACTTGTATAAGTTGGGGATACCCAATGTTGCCAAAAAAGGCAAATTGTTGGGTGCCCTTGACTTGGACCATTGTGATGACGGATGACCTGAGGAGCTCTGTGCTCCTCCCATTATTTGGTTCCCCATGTTGTACATGGGCTGCATGGTGTAGTAGTTGCTTTGTGGTACAATGTTGTATAGTGGATTACCATGAGGATTTTGATACTAGGGTATGAAGTTGCCCCCAGTATAAGTAGTGCCCCGTTGACTCATCTAAGCATGTGAGTAGGGTGCCCCCATGGTTTGGGTGGGAATCCCTTGTGGATTCCCAACCGACATAGAACTAACCATATGGCTTTGGTTGACAGAGGGAAAATTCATGTCAATCAAAAACTATCCATGCATGCCTGAGAATGGTGGGGGACTGTGAGATTCCCTGCCACCATGTGCATATTGGGAACCACCCCAGATGTTTGAATCTAGGGGTTATAACTATACATCAGCGGTCGAACTTGATTTTGGTAAACTGGGACCGTGCCGGTAGTGCCACTTTGAGTGTTAAAATGAGGAAGAAATACTTCTGTAAAGAAGTCCTCTAGTAAATCAGAATCGTCAATCATCCGGAATGATCTTGTGTGCGATTTAGGAGACTGATCCCTCAAAGATGAGGAATCTGAGTTAGTGGATCTCGACAGATCCTCCACAGTGAGTGGAGGAAGTCCTAACAATTGTCTGGATGGATGGTGAGGGCTAGATGTAGCCATAATGACTAGTAAATTTTATTAGATAAATTTTAAGGTGATATTGTTTAAGTCTCAAAAACGATAGCACTCAGGTGCCTAAACAAAAAAAAGTACACTAAAAATGAAAATCAACAAACAAAATGAAATTAGTTTGTCTAATAAACACTGATTACTGGAGATGAAACCCAGTCTCTTAATAAGTAACAGAGAAGGATGGCCAAATGTACAGTTACGGTTACTTTTGAGCTTCACCCAAACCTCAGATTAAGGGGCCAAGTACTCTCATGAAGATGAGCACCCTCCCAAAAAATGAAGACAAAGTAGGTCCGTCTGTTTGAGGTACCAAGAAAGCCCATCCCATTCACCTTAGGTAAGTACCTAGAAGTATTGGCCACTAGAGATACCTCAAATCATAGACATTACCAGGGGGGACATAGTCGTAGACAACATGCTGTGTGGCTTGGATACCTGAGTCCCCGACTCAGTTCTGAAATCCTCGAAGGGACACCCATTACACAGAATGCCCAGGGGAGTTGTAAAATAAGGTGGGCTATCTTCGATTACAATCCAATGTTGTCTTGTATTTCACTCCAGTGTGAGTGGATTGGTCCTGGTAATATGAGCGCAGAACTATTTTTCACTCTTTAACGACACTAGTTTGATTTGCAACCTTGGGTAGTTGACTCACTCTCTTAACCCAAGGTCCTAATCTATCTAGTGTTGGTTTGCTCTAAAAAAGAGCATTTGATTGATTTTAGTGTAAATTTTAGTGTACTTTCTTATTTGTCTTCAGAGGGAGTGTTGACGTAAGAATATGATGAGACTCTTGACTTGATAAACCATGGAGAACTATGCTTTGAAAAAAAAAATTTGTTATGCAAACAAATCTTATTCTACACATGTATTATTTCACATATTTATGTATTTGCCAGTGCATCTAAAGTCATTCAACACTTTTCATAACTGAAACTTCCTTTTCTCAATATTCCCTAACAACTACTGAACCAAAACAAAATAGCATACAACTATTTCGGTAGAAGGAGATATACAATTTATCAGCTTTTCTTTCAAAAAAAAATTCTTTTATGAGAGAAAAACTAAAGAATTTTATTAAAAACTAAATTTTAAGACACCAAATTTGTTAGCATGATACTATTGCAGATCCTAATTTAGCCCTTTGGACAAGTTCCCCCCCCCCTTTTGGTCCACAAGATCTCTTGAAAAACATGGAAATGGGTCACTAACGCTCTGTCTATGTGGAAACGGAGCTTTAGTTTGGCCACTAACACTCCCTGTGCATAGTCAAAGAGTTTTATAAAGCTCTGTTTAGACCCGAAACCTATGTTAGTGAGGGAAAGAGCTCGAAAATTGGGCTTTTGAAATCAGTTTCTGAAGAGAAAACAACTTTTCAGGATGCAACAAGCTAGATGGTGGATCAAAGAGGGATATGAAGAAGCAGGGAGCTCGTAGAAGAGAGAAGAGATCTGAGAGGAGTCTGGATAACTGGGAACTAAATGTATAGTCTCCAGCAGAGTCGCCAATTCTGCTATGGGGTAAAATGCACGAGATGAAAATTACCCCCGAAAGTCTTCCCGGGACTTTCGATAGAGCGTAAGGTTATCTACAAAAGGTACCTGTTACACACATGTTCATCTATCTAACATATATTGACAAGATATGGAGAAAGGTTCACCTTTGGTTCTTTCTAGATTCACTTGGGGATCTCTATGCGGTAAGAAAAAATCCTCTTGACCAGCTCCAAGATGATTCCTGCACAAAAGAATGAAGCAAACCAATCACAGCATATACTTCTGACAATTAATGTAAGAATCTGTAACAAACATGTATAAATGTGTAACTAATCTACTCAACACAACAAGCATCAGAATGAACAAAGAAATACACAATATCACCTACACTTCGAGTAGTGGAACACAACCGCAATCCTATATTTAGAAGAGTGATTACAACAACCCTGTTGTATCAGCCTTTCTTATCCCTTCTTCCTCTCTCTCTCTCTCCTTGTTTCAGCTAGCTCCTTCAAGAATATGACAATATCACAACAACACCATGTACTATCCTTCTAAATGCTCTTACCCTTGTGTAATGGCCCTCTCGTTGCTTAAATAGCAATCAAATTAGAGGTTCCCAACTCCACCTGTAGTTCATTTGGGTAAAAACCATGAACTTGCCTCTTTTACCAACTTTTCCCATTTTCCTTTATTTCCGGAATAGAATTTCTCCAAATATCTTGATTTTTGGAGTTTCCCTGCTTTTCTTGCACAAATTTAGGGAAATAATATCTAGATATTTTATGGCAGATTCATTGGCATAACCACTTGAGCATCACTAAAGTTCACTAATGGTCCCCATAGTCTAAAAACATGAGTTAGCAGGTGACTAACACTCCTTTATGCTTGTAAACAAGCATTATAAAGCAAGTTGTCAATGTACAGAGAGCGTTAGTGTGGATTATGGACCTGCAACTATGGTCATTCTTTCAATCATCTTGTCCTTCCCCTTTGAGTTGATTAGGAGGTCAATTTTTCCTATAATAGTTCATCTGAGATTTGATCATCCACCATTCCTTCTTCAACTATAAGCAGATCTAATCTAGACAGAAAGTTAGCTACAAAATTTCCCTTACCTGGCTTATCAACAATGGTCAAATCAAATTGCCACAATAAAAGTAACCATCTAATAATATGAGCATTTACATCTAGTTTATTCGTCAAATATCTAATTGCAGCATGATTGATGTGTATGAATGTTTGATAGCTAGTGATGTAGTGTCTGAACTTATTTAGGGAATGGACTACAGCTAGGAGCTCCTTTTCGGTTACATTATAGTTTAGTTCTGCCTTGGAGAGGTTCTTACTGACAAAATATATTGCATAAGGAAACTTGTCATCAACCTGCCCTAAGGTTGCTCCTATTGCTTTGTTCGAGGCATCAGTGTGAATGTGGAAAGGTAGGGCCCAGTTTGGACCTCTCAAAATTGGGGCAGTTACCAGTTTACCTTTTAAGGTATCTAGAGCCTCTTCACAGTTGTCAGTCCATATGAACTCAGCATATTTTCCCAAATACCAAACAATGGAGAGGCTAGCTTACTAAAATCCTTAATGAATCTTCTATAATGCCCTACTAAGCCTAGGAAACTCCAAACATCTCTTACCTTTTGAGGAGGTAGGACCATTTGGATGATAGCAATCTTGTTGGGATCCACTTGTAATCCTTGTTGTGAAATTATATGACCTAGCACGGTCCCTTCAGTCATCAAGAATTTGCATTTTTCAAGGCTGAGGGATAGGTTCAATTTGAGGCATTTGGCTAAAAAATTTCCCAGGTTAGTCAAAGCTTCCTGAAAGTTAGCACCATAAGGGGTAAAGTATTCGATATAGACTTCCACTAAATCATGAACCAGTTCAGCAAATATGCTCAGTACTACTCTCTGGTAAGTGGCGGGAGCATTACACAACCCAAAAGGAAGGATCTAGTATGCAAAAGTACCCCAAGGACAAGTGAAAGTGGTCTTATCTTGGTCTTCTGGGTTGATTTGGATCTGGTTGTACCCACTAAACCCATCTAGGAAGGAGAAGAAATTCTTCCCTGCCAGCCCATCTAACACTTGATCTATGAAAGGCAAAGGAAAATGGTCCTTCTTGGTGGCCTTGTTCAATTCTTGATATTCTACACAAATTCTCCACTTTCCGTTTTTCTTTGGCACTAGCACCAAAGGAGAGACCCATTCATTGTCAGAGATGGGGTAGATGAATCCTGCATCCAACAACTTTTCCAATTCTTCTTTGACAATGTCCTTAAGGGCTGGATTCATCCTCCTTTGAGGCTACCTGACTAGTTTACAATCTTCCTTAATGTAAATGTGATGAGTACAGACTGAAGGGTGGACTCCCTTCATCTCCTTATAGATCCAAGCAAAAGCATCCAAGTGGTTTTCCAATAAGTTACACAGTTCTTTCTCCTAGGAGGTGGATAGGGATGAGTTGATCCTCAAGGTTCTTTCTGGGCTGAATTCCACATTCTTCACTTAGGAAGAGGTCGAATCATCCACACAGAGATCAACTATAGGATTGGCTGGCATTTCTTTACCACCAACTCTTATAATGGCAACACACTGGGGGTGGATTCTGAATCAAGCTTTCAATAAGATCATCATCAGTTTGTGGTCCCCCATGGTAGCCTCTACTGTACCCAATGGTGTGGAATAGACTTCATCCGCATCTTCCTCCTCCAACCAAACAGCTAAATCATGTTCTAATAGAGGTTGGGTAGGAAGATATAGGACTACCTATTTGGAAATATGACCATTCTTGATTGTCATCTTCCCAGCTCAACAACTGATGTAGGCATCTGCAGTACAAAACCAAGGTCTTCCTAGAATGTGAGGATACCTGGTGAGCTTTGCCTTTGGCTGGAGAACAAGGAAATTAGCAGGGTACTCCCAGGAATCATTAGAGACCATTACATCCTCTAAAATCCCCTCAGAGTTCACGGTGGAGCGGTCTGCTAACTACAGGACTATTGTGGTCTTTCTCATGGAACCCTGAAGGTTGAGTTTGAGCATAGTGTCCCTCATCATCACATTAATGGCAGCCCCTAGATCAATCAAGGTATGGGGGATTATGGTGCCATTGATGTGGACATCGACTACAGGACTCCCAGGGTCTAGATATTTCGGGAAAACTACCTGCCCCAACATTAGGTTGGACAGTTGTTCTATGACATTGATAGTTGGAACATCTCTCTTTACGCCTACCTAGGTGTTTGAATCACTTCTCCTTGATCATCTTGTTGTATATGGGCACATATTTTATGACTTGGAGAAGTGGTATTTTTACACATAACTGTTTTAATTCTCTGAGAAGTTCAATTTCTTCTGGGGTTGGTTGTGTGGTTCTAGTTAGTCTCTCAAGAAAGGGTGGAATGCCTTTTGGTTCACTTTCCTGTTTTTCTTCCTCATCCTCCTTAAGGGGAGGTTGGCTATCTGGGAGAACCTTCCCAGACAGTAGGTTAATCTCGTAAATCTCCACAACATAGGTTGGACATGATGTTTCTCCACAATATACCTGTTGGGCCTATCTGCTGTTGGGGTTCAAGTTTGATTGAGCAAGTATTTGGGGTTGTCTTGGTAAAGCATGAGGTAATGGTTGTGGTCGAGTAGGTGGTGGAGGAAAAAGAGTGGGAGGAGAGTTGTATTGGGGCCTCCACCCTTGTTGAGGTGCATTCCACTGAGGTTGTGGCTGAGAATAATAGTGAAACAAGTGAGCAACTACCAGACCCTAATATTGAGGAGGATATGACCAAGGAGGGGGTGTGGACTAGGAAGGATGAGTAGGGGGACCCCAATAAGGCATGGAAGTGGCTTGAATGGGGTTGTAATAAGTCTAGAATGTCTCTTGCATTCCCTCTTTGTAAGGTCTGGGTCCATGTGGCCTCCTTCGGTTCATGAAATAGAGTGGTTCAATGTCTCCTTCGGCCCCTTGATTTCCAACTTTAATTCCAAGCAAGGAAGGGCATTGATTCATAGAATGTCTTCTTCAGAGACTAAACACACTTCTATAGAGTGTAATGGAAATTCGTTCCTAGGATGCTTTGTAGTGCACCGGGGGCAAAATATGGCCAAAGCCCTCTCAGCTTCTTCTTGCTTGCTTTTGATATGCAAGGTATCCATTTGCATGGCAAGAGTCTGCCTCATCTCGCTCCTGAAATCTTCTAGCTGATTCTCAAGTTCATTTATAAGGGATGAACTGGATGAGGGTGTACTGGCTAAAGGTTGACTTCCCCTACCTCTCTTTCTAGCTGACCTAGAATGGTTTCTAAAGACAGTTTTTATGTCATCATAAGGCAATTGGTAGACGTCCCCCCCAGCTAGAAAACAGAGGGTATCTAGAAGGTCTTCAGGGACTCCTTTGAGCAGAACAAACTTTAGAGATTTTGGGTCAAGAATGCACCTGGCCCTTTTATAACTGAGTTGAAACCATTTTTCACAGTCTTCTAAATATTCATCACTTCCCATGGCCATTCAGAAGATTTCTTCCTTGGTATCCTTTGACCTACAGTAGTCCCGTTACTTGTTGTTAAAGGCTTGTTGCATTTGAGCTCAAGTTGTGATACTATTTCTAGGTAACCCCATGAACTACTGCAATGTTGCATCCTTGAGGGTAGAAGGGAATAGTTTCAACTTCTACTCATCCTCTACATAGTCATAGGTTCGAAAACGAACAACAAATTCAAACAAGAAGGTATCAGGATCCTCGGTAGTCAGTCCATGGAAGTGAGGTAAGGCTGAAGGACTTATGTTTTTCATTTTTGTGTCCCCATTGGTCTCTCAAATAGGAAAGGCACCTTCTATTCTTTCCCCATTTCCTCGAACGTTTCTTTTTTCAACCATGGTCTCAGTAGGAATGGTTTCTTGCTCTTCTTCTATTATAGGATCTTCGTATATCTCTAGAGGTTCACCTACAGGTCTTCTGGATCACTGCCAAAAAAGAAGAGGGAAGGGTGACTTAGTGATGTGGTGGGGCTGTTGGGTAGGAATTTTCCTGAATTTTCTCTATTCCCACAAGGCATGAAAGGAAATCTCTTTTTTTTTGGGTGATTTTTGTGTTTTTCTACTTACACCTGCAAAAGTAAAATGGCTTTACCAACAACTTGAAACTAACTAAAATGAATCTTGCTGAAATGGAAATTGCAAAAATTGAAATGAAAGCAAGAAATGTCTAATCTACGCTTGCTGGAATGGAAATTACAGAATTGAAATGAAAGCAGGAAATGTCTAATCTACACATGCTGAAATGAAATTCCATAATTGAAATGAAATCAGGAAATGTCTAATCTACTTTTGCAGAATTGAAATTGTAGAATTGAAATGAAAGCAGGAAATGTCTAATCTACTTTTGCAGGATTGAAATTTTAGAATTGAAATGAAACAACTAATCTACTTTTGCTGAAATAAACTACGTAGAAGAGTGCTGCAGTAGAAAATAGAATAAAAGAAGTAATCACAAAATATTCTGATGCTTCCCCGAAAACGGTGCCAAAAAGAGTGGTGAGCTCCAATATTGTAGCAATAATGCTGCAACTCCAGGGGATTCCTTCTTTACTCTTATCAACCCAGTAGTTAGTAACAAACTTGGAAGTGACGGTGTTGTATGCACATGTACTAGATCTTATTGTAGGTTGTCACTTGATCAACTGGCACAAGTTCACTAGGAGTTTAAGCCAACTTCTATGAATTCTCAAAAGAAGCTTTAACTGTGATGAAAGGAAGCTACCTCTACAGGGGCTATTCTACTTGTAGAAGGAGAAGGAAAACTGAAATGAACCACAAACCCTAGCAAACCCTAGTTTACCCACTAACTCTACTTTTGCAAAAATAGATGGAAACCACTGAAATAGGTACCATTAACTACTGAAAAGGTAAATTGCATTTATTCAGGATATTTCTGAAGAGAAATGAGAAGAAATAATCTTTTTGTACTTTTGAGTATTTTTATGTGGAATTATTATGCTTATGATTTGACTGGTTGTGACTATGCAGAGCTTTGGTGGCAAAGGAAGATGGAGCTGGATTTTATAGATGGTGAGGAAGATGTGGAGGGGTCCTAAGAAGTCCCTAGTACCCTTCTGAAGTCTTCCATTGTGATCAGAATTCGAAAAATCACTCATAGGAACTTCTACAGGAGGTTGCAGGGGATCTACAAGAGGTTCTACAGGATGATTTATAGGAGGAGGCCGAAAGTGGTTTTTGGAGGTTTAAAGGTGGAAAAATGATAGGAAAGGGGAAATGAAGGTTGGATGAAGGTCTTGAGGGGTCTATAACTTGTCAAGGAGGATTAGGGACAAAGGAAATGGTTGGATTTGTTCAAATGGTGAGAAAACAACTTTATGGGAAAAATGCAGAAATTAGGGCAGATTGGCGAAATGTGACAAATGAGTTGGGGGATCTATGAGAGGTGAGCTGGTATGAGATGTTTTATGGAGAAATGATGAGCTGGAATGTTCTATGAGAGAGCTGCACACTAACTTCTCAAAACTGACCAAAGAAAGAACTGAAAAATAGAGTTTTGTTTATTTTAGCCTAAATTGACCTAAAACCAGAAAAATGTTGAACAATACATTATGAACAGAAAGCATGCAAGATAACTATGGTAAAAGGGCATAAAATGATCCAACAATTAAATCTGAACCAATCTCAACTTTTCGAAATCAAAGTATGACACTAGCAATTGCATGAAAGAGCAAAAACTATGTTTTTGGTTGGAGCAGTAGTGCCTTGACCTCAGATCATGGTCCCAAGGAGGGAGAAAGGAGATCAAGACCTGCTAGTAGCCTTTTTCAATCTTTTTCTGTCACTACAGCAACATACTTACGCAATTTCAAGCAAAAACAACTATTCTAACCATCAAAAGTAGCCTAATCTAATGAAGTAAAATGAGTATATGCAGCAGAAATTAACTCATGAAAGGAAACAAAAACATATAAGTACACAAAGGAGGTGTTGGGAAACTTGTGTTGGGCCCTAACCCAAGAGCTTTAGCCGTCTAGAAAAAAATCAGTGCTGGCTCAAAACTTCATTCGTCTTCATTATAAAAAATAATAGTTACATCACATAAAAATTGTCTCAAAAAGAGCTCGAAAATGAGTTGAGTACAATGCTGCACCAAAGTGAAAAAATAGACTAAGAAATGGCTAACCTACTGCAGCTTGAAGCCTTCTTATTTATACAAATGGGGACTCTGAACAGTCCTCCTAAAGTTAAGGAACTCGGCTACCTAGAACTGAAGATAACAACAACCCTGCTTGACTTGCTCAACTGCCCCTTGGAATCATCAATGTGGGCCTGTGTACTCCGAGCTGCTGGTGGAGAATTCAAGGAAAGGGTCATTAATTAAGGAGACACCCCTCCTATAAGTCCTCTCCCCTGTTTCCTCGAGTTTGGTTGCCATTTGCTCATGATTTCCTTGTCTTTGTCCAAAATTGTCCCAAAAAATCTGCAATAAACATTCATTAGACTACATGGCAAAGTGACTATCCCCATTCACTCTATTGACATAAATATATTCAAAAACATGCACAAAACTATTAATAATGGTGGATTAAATGAAAATAATAGGCATAATGAACCCATATAGTCACCCATTTCTAGGGCTCATCAAGAGGCTTGTTCACCAGGTATTTTAATGCAGAGTGATTAATATACATTTTAAAATGCCCACCAAGTAGATAGTGGTGGTATTTCTGGAGTGCATATACCATTTCCAATCCCTCACTCTCAATGGTGGAGTAGTTCATTTTTGCTTTAGATAGTCATTGACTCGTGAACATGATCAGGTGATCAATGCCTTCTGCTCCTTCTTGTGTGAGTACGACGCCCAGTGCGATACATGATGCATCCACATGTACATGAAATTCAATGTCCCATTTCAGGAAAACCAAAATTAGGGCAGATGCCAACTTTTCGTTCAGAATCTCCAAACTCTTCTTACAGTCTCGTTCCAACAATATGTAGTGTCCTTTTTTAACAACTATTCCATTGGTGCCGTGATTTGTGCGTAGCCCTTAATAAACTTTCGGTAGTACCCGGTGTCTCCTAGTGTGGTACGGAGTTGTTTGACACTGCACGGTGCTTGTAGATTGACTATGACAACAATTTTTGCAGGGTCCACCATCAGGCCCTGTATGCAGACCACATGGCCGAGCAAATTTCCGAAGGGAATGAGGAAGGTACACTTCTTAAGATTTAGAACAATCTGATGTCATCGACATGTATCCAGTATCAATCGTAAGCTTGCCACATGTTTCTTGACTAGCCCAAATATAGTCCAATCCTCAAAATATACCTCCAAGAACTGATGAATGAAGTCCTTGAATGCAACCACTACTGCGCATGAGAATATTGCTAGCGTGTTCTTCGACCTAAAGGGCATCATAGTGTACTGAAAGCATCCCCATTTGGTCATGAAGCTAGTCTTGCTCCTATCTTCCAGCACGATCCTGATCTGGTGATATCCTGAGAGCCCATTCGTGAACGAGTACGCTTACTGTCCACCAACATTCTCAAGGATAAACGGGGTTGGGAATGGGTCATGAATGCAAGCATCATTCAATTTTCAAAGATCCATGGAGATTTGAATTTTTCCCTTCTATTTCTTCTCTTATACTATCATAGGACTCACCCAGTCAGATTCTTTGACCGGTTCAATAATTCCTGCTGCAAGCATCTTGTCCAATTCTTAACATATTTTTTCCTTATACTTTCGATTTAAATAGTAGGGATGTTACTTAATCGGCTTTGATTCTGGCTTCAAAGTTATCTTCATCACCCCGAGGTCACCGAGAATCCCCTTCAAATCTATCACTTTTGTTGAGAATAAGTCATGATATTCACACAGTAACTTGATGACTTTATCCATCATGGCATCATCCCAATAATCCCCGAGAGTCGCATACTTTAGTTCCTCATATGTACCAATGTTCACCTATTTCATTTTTAGAGGCACTGTGATGTCAGGATCCTCGATCATCAATCCTCGAACCTCGCAGCTCCCTTCTATTTCCGGAATGTTAATGTTTTGGGGATCATCATCATCATCCTACACTTACAAGTTGTAACATTTTATGGCATGGCTTAATTAATGTGTCCATTCCAGTTGAAGGATTTCTTCTGGTCCTTATGGTAATTTGAGGACAACAACTTTTACAAAATGTAGCGCATCATCAACGGTATCCATCCATTGGTCCTCAAATAATAATGTTAATAAAAACCCTTCACGCAAGATATCCCATTCACCCATACCGTGTCAGAGCTCTATCTCAGTATACTAGTTTCTGGGGATGACATCTAGGGTATGATAAAATAGATGTACCCATTCTATCTGGGGCTCCTCTCGATATGGTTTTGTCCATTTTTTGAGGTGTGTGCATGGGTCATTGCATGCACCGTATTTCTTGGTTATTCGTAGTTCCGGCCTCCAAAATCTTAGTTGCATCATCCTTTTGCAGTCCTTCCATCTTTCAAAGTTCCATTCATGTGTTCCCCACCAATGCACAAGAGTCGCACATAACACCCATTTTAATGCATTGAACCTCTAGTTTTCTAGTACTACACTCTCATACTGGTGCAAGAATTCGTCCACCACTGTTAGTGGATCATAGCTTAGTAGATCCCGTGCTTGGGCAGTTACGCAATGCAGGGATTTGGTCATCATATTACAATTTAGCATTGTCACTTTCCTCAATTGATTGTCCCATCGATCATCATCTTCGTCAGCCTCTGATAGACAGGATTCTATGAGCCTCCATGGGGTCCTTTCATATACTATAGGGTGTAACTGATCATGGTTCCGCGTAGTTATTTTGTAGATACAATCGAGATCTTCGTTACTTCCATCGTCATGCATGGGCTCTGTGTAATGTTGTCCCTTGGCAGGGTCTAATGGCATGATCACATGTAGGGACTTTGTCTCAAAAACCATCTTTCACTTCTTTAGATTAATAACTCCATTCATATCTGTTGCCCAGTCTATTCCAAGTAATGAAGTGTAAGGGTTGCTGTCATCCACAATTTCTATTACCTCGAAAAATATCTGTGTGCTCATGCCATCAATATCCACTGTTACTCCTATTAATCTTCCCATGGGCAAGATCTTTTGTTAGTTCGCCATTCATAATTGAATGGGAGACCACTGTAGTGCGGGCCTACCCATGTGCTCCCAAGTCTGCTTTGGTAATACGTTTGCATCCAACTCCAAGTCTAATATTACTTGATCCATCATATATTCACCAATTTGTGCTGCAACCTCATTTCCCATCCGGTGAGTAGGGCATGCTTCCCCATTTTTCAGACTATGCGCGGCTCCCCGGATTCTGTGCATCTAGCAATCAATTCTTGTAGCCCTTTAACTACGTTATTATCACGCAACAGTTTCATACATGTCTCTAAAAAGGTAGTTAGTAGTGAGGGGTCCAGATCCATATTTGATTCATCCCTACTACCTGAAGTAGAGACCTCCGCAAAGCTCTTCTTAGCTTCCATAAATGTTTCTTTTTCGTGGTTTAAGTCAAATTCAAGTTCCTTTGTAGGAGCCTTATGTACCTAGTTGTCTTCTTCACACTTCTTCCTATTATCTTCCTATTACGGGGAATAGTGTCCACTCGGAGCTGCTATTCCCAGTAAGACTGGTAGCTATCTTAGAAACAAACAAGTAAAGACTAATTTCACTTTCCTTTATGAAAAATAGATAAGAGTGGAACAAAGGACACCAACCTTAGTCTTGCGCTTGGTTCCTTTCTTGATTCCTCTCCTTCCTGATAGATTTTAGCCTTATCTTCTTCATCTACCCAACTTCAAAGAGCACCTATGGAATCAAAGCAGCATAATACTATCGAATAACAGAGATCTATATTCACAAATAACACAGGACTAGATATGTATTAACCACACAAATGCATATGCAATCAAGCATACAATAATGTGGAGGAAAACTTCAATAGCTTTATTAATATCAAGAATAGCAAGAGGATTACAACCAATTGTTCTTACCCAGCATCATCCTCTAGAAAGAAAGCCCTTCTTCACCTCAAGTAAAGCTTAGATCACCCAACACTATGAAGTTTCACCAGAAAACCAACAGCACTTCTCTACAAGATACAAGATTCCAGCCTCTAGATCTCTTTGATGAGGGATCCATATATAGATGAGTGTAGGGGGGTGAGTCATCTTCTGGGGTTTTTATTAGTGTCCTCTCCCTGATAGTTCTTGATTCCACTTGGAGACTGATGATCTCTTACTCATCCCTGGTCGAAAACAGAGAGGCAAGTGTCAGAGGGGAAGATTCTATGATCTTCCAACTCGCAAACTGTCTCTGCCATTTTTCCATTCTCGCCCATCGCACCCTATAGCGGGGCCATCCAGTATGCATCGCACCCTTTAAATTGGAAAGGTGATATGCATCATACCCTTTGCACTAGGTATTCAGTATGGTCCAGTTTTGACCATTGCTGAGTAGTTTTTAGTGGATAACTTCTGAGAGATGATGTAATCAGCTGACCTTGTTTCTTTAGGTAGTGAAGAAAAACTTTTAGGGACTTAGGAGCCCTCAGTTTATGGACATTTATGATTGGGGTTGCAGTGCCCAAAAATGTCTATAACATTTCCCCCCTAAAGCATGAGGTCGTTAATCTTTTGATGTCGGCTGAAATGCTTTATCATGAGGATCCAAAGTTTTTTCGAGATGGGAGGCAACCTGTAATAAGATACAATACAATACATTATCTTCATAATATTTTTCATGATCTAGCTGAGGCAAGAATTCCCATGCTCAGCATTTACAAATTCATTTTCATGTACATAGGATAGACAATCATCTATGTAGCAGACTGATGATTCGAACTCATAATCTTTTGATTTGGATGATCATCTATTTGGCAATGATGTACATTTGATGTCATTATATGCCTGAATATATCGCAGCCCAGATGGATGAAACTAGATCTGAGGTCTTCAAAATTCGTTCAATCCTCACTCAGAGTACAAGTCGATCCATGTGAAAAAATGTTCTGGAGTCGAACATGGGAAGACATCGCCTGATTACCAGCCAATGCTGTAAGATGTTAACAGGCACGAGATGAATCATCAATAATGAAAATGACCCTCAAGGTACTACAGTAGAATTCGCATGGTGTGAAAAAGGAATTGCCATTAAACACCATGCAAAATCTCTCGGTCAAAGGCCATTAATGTAAACCTATCGCCGAAAGTGAGAAACTTGTCATTGAGGCATGCAAGCTTCAAAGTACTGAAAGGGTTGTTCCTAAGTCGACTTCTTGGATAATGAGCTGATGTCGACAAGAAGTGACCAATCGTAGGAGGGCCTTAATGAGTCCCACATCTATGACACGGAATGAAGCAAATGATTTTGGAGGTGAAAACGATGTGATGATACAGGGTTCAGGGTGGCGGTCATGAAAGAATGGAGCGTGAATGTATTGTTGCGGGTGAGACACAGGTGAATTCTTTGAGTGACTTCTCTTGAACATATCGGCGACACTGACAATGGATTGGTAGCATTAACCCCAAATATGGATGGTGTGATGGACCAATGGTGATATGACAAGTCAACAGAACAACCCAACCCGACTCGGATGTGGAGAGAAAGTGTCATGTTCAATAGCGACTTGCTACCAATAAAGTTTCTTCAAGTTTTCTTCCCAATTTTCCCCAGTCATTACTGACCAACACCTCTTTAGTTTTTTTCAAGCTTGAGGAGGATAACATATGCTTGTTCTATAATTCGCCCTTCGGGTGAACCTGTCACTATATTTTAACGAGCCTAGCGACAGTGAAACTCGTTCTCCTCCTTTTGGACGAGTTTGTTGCTATTCAGTTTTAACAAGTATAACGACAAAGATAACTCGGTCCTTTTCAATTTTAGAGAGTTTAAAAGGGATGGAAAGGAAACTCCAAAGATTCTTTTTCATCATATAATCCCTTAAGTCTGAAAAATTGTAAATTAATACGAAAGGGATGAATGTTCGGTAATTTTAACGAGCTGAACAAGACAAGCGCTCGATCTTTTTGTGTAATAATCCCTCAAGTCCAAAAAGATTAAAATCTAGAGGAGGGATAGCACTTCCGATGACTTTAACGAGCCAGAGAGGTTAATCGCTCGACAATCTTTTCATATTTTACGAGTCAGTTGAAAAGAGCTTAAAGGAGACTCATTTTTTGAGGAATGAGTGATGATTTTAGGCAGCAGTTGATTTCAGGTAAGGTTTGGAATTTTCCAATCACGGCAGTGTCACAAGGACGGCTAATAGAATCACTCTTCATAGATGTTCCTCAATAGGGTAAACAATCAAATGGAGGTGAATGATCGGCTAAAAACAAAGTGGAGGTGATGATAAGAACACGACCAAGGCTCAAAAGTTGATGATAATGCATTCACAATGGTTATTTACTGGAAAATTGGTTCATTTTTTAATGAGCTTAAACTCTGAGGGAAAAATTTGCTCATTGCTTATGTTTATTTTTTAATGAGCTTGAATTCCATGTTAAAACTTCTCGTGCCAGTCATATAATAAGGATATCTCATCTAAGATGCCATTTTTTTATGGGGCTTGCATCTTTTAAAGCTTTGCCCTGCATCCTTTCTTTATGCAAGCTAGGATCACTCTTCGCTTGCATGCAAAAGGTTTGCATGCCCCCAGGTATAGCAAAAAATTCCCAGGTTACCATATGAAAGCTCTCCATCCACGTCACAGACAAAATGCTTCCTTGGTGATGTCTATCGAAATAGAAAAAGGTGAGTGGTGCAGTCGCCTCCACTCACATAACTTTGACGAGGGAATCTTATTCCAGTCTAATCGCATTTTCCTAAATGGACGGGTGTGTCAGACTAGTCATAGGTCCTCCGTGGAAACCTACTCTATACCCAAGGTTTTCCTACCGAAACAGACCAGGGTGCATGCCCCCTGGGTTTCATTCATATCCTCCTGAATCACTCGCGCTCATCAAGTGGACGAACTAGATATCTATGAGACATTCCTTGTGTGAAAATACCATTTAGGGATGGCATTTGACTATTTGCTATGTTTGAACCGAGGAATGACAGTTGGTCTACGAGCTTGACCACTATGCCTTCATGCGGAAAACACATTACTCTAAAGAGTGAGGAGACGACGGCTCCCATGCAATAAATATAGTCACGCCCAAGGAGTAGATTATAATCTAGGGGTCCTTGGACTACCATCATGTTCATGTGAATGGTTTTCCTTCTCAAAGTAATGGGCACATTGGGAAGGATCCTTAACAGTTGACTGGTTCCTTTGTCAAAGCCTGTCAGATTTCTCATTTCAAGCAAAAGCGATGGTGAACCAAGCACTTTCTAAGCAGTTGAGGAAAGGATACTCATAGAAGCCCCTTCATCTATGATGGTACCAACCATGACCATTTTTTATGCTTGTACAATGATTCTGAAAGGTACACTAGTTGGTACACGGGGTCTACCTAGTAGATTCTAATCGGAGGAAACGACTAGGTTGCTTGGAGGTGGGACCAAATAGATGGCCAGATATGACTCTAATGAACTTCCTTCCTGAGGTAAAGGAATGGGTAGATTGCCCCCAAGTTCATTAGAGTCTGTGTTTACGAAAAAAATTTGAATGGTGTCGTTCTCTTTCTCTTTAGTGATGGTATCATTCGAAGATGAACCTTCTGAAGGCAAGACCGGGTCAACTGCCGCCTCGACCTTTCGACTTTCGTCTGGTATGGATTCAAAGGGTTCTTTTTCAATGATAGATGTTTTGACTGATGACAATGGCGTGCTAGCTGGATTTTCAACTAGTGGTGGACTCAGCAAGAGTTTCTTATATCCAAGAGGGAGCCGTAGTGGTGAAGCAGGACAACCATCCAAAACTCTTTTAGCTTCATCTAGGAAGGAACAACGGTGGATGGCATGATCGCCTTCACACAATTTATAAGGAAATTTGCGATTCCTTTTCTGTCCAGACACTTCACTTTCACTGGTTGATGGTGTACTTTCAACATGATCATCACAGGTTGACGAAACCAGATTGTGCACACGAGGAGACCAGTCCCTTAAGATCTGAGGGATGAAAGGACAATCTTGATGATAGTGGTCTCCTTTGAAAATGACACATGGAGATTTAGGTTTAGACGGTGCAGTGTGAGGATTTTCGCTAGACGACGCATGATTTCCCCCTTTCACTTTTGGTTCTTTCTTCTTCTTTTCTTTTTTCTCTTTCCACTTCTTCTTCTCAGTTACTTGATCTTTAGCTTTACCAGCTTCATCAAGCGAAGAGGAAGGAGGAGAGGGAGAAACAGACGAAGTAGAAGGCTAGGGGGTAACTCTAGTATCATTGTTATATACCTAGGGGGGGTAATATGGGGTACCGAGGGAGGTACCCAAGGTAATAATGTAATAATGGGATGGGCCATAGTAATAAATAAGGTGGTTAACCCATGTAATGTAAGGGACCACAAGTAGTTAATAATAATGTAAGGGCCCCATGGTATTAGTTGATGGTATGAGGAAACCATGGTAATGATGCATGGTATTGTATGAATGAGGCCTATATAGAGGCTAGAGACTCCACATGGAGAGATATGAAGAGAAATAGTCTTGTATGAACAAGCATATGGCTTGTGGAGTATTCTCCTTCCTTAAGGAGTGATTGTATGGTGTTGCCCTACCATAAGGGTTTGATAATAAAGAAGCATTTCTATCTACTTCTATCTTGTTATTATTGGGTTATTTCTATTATCATAATATTTCCGATTTAGATATACAACAAGTGGTATCAGAGCACTTTCTTGGGCACAAAAGTGGAATTTTCTTTTTTTACTTTTTGCAGGATTTCAAGGGTGGCGAGTTTGCAGATCAGATACATACATTTTGGTTCAAGATCTAAAAAATCTGATTGCAGATCTGTATTCCTTGTGAAAAAATAGCTGATTTCAAAAAAAAAAAAATCGGTCAAATCGGAGTCCGGATGAAGGAGATATCACTGATTTAAAAATCAGTAGGGTTGCAGATAATTTTTCAGGGTAGCGATTTTGCGGCGCAGATCTAGAAGTCCTGGTGCTAGATCTACAAGATCTAATTGTAGACCTGGAATCTTTGTGAAAAAACACATGATTTAAAAAAAAAATAGTCAAATCGGAGTTTGTATGAGGGAGATATCGTTGATTTAAAATCAGCTCTTTTTGCAAAAATTTTGGGTGACGCTGGGAGAGTAGCAGCACAAATATGAAATTCCAGTGTCTGAATCAGGATTTCTATCACATGGGCAGATGCAGAATGGTGGTTCCATTTCTAAAAACAGGTTATAATAGGGATTCTGAGCAATATTGATGGATCTGTGACCATTTCAATTTTTCGCCAATATTTTTGTGATGGCGGGCCTAGATCGCCTTGAACAGGAAGACTCTTTTTTGTGTCGTCTCTGTAAGCTCCAACAGACGGGTACAGTGGAGGAATATATTACCGATTTTAAAGCCTTAGCCTTCCGCACTAGGGGTCTCACAGATGCATTCTTCAAGGAATGTTTTATCAATGGTCTTAAAGAAGCCATCAAAGCTCAAGTTCTACTTCAACACCCTTCCACATGGACGGAGGCTTGCCAGTTAGCTTGTCAGGTCACATTGCCTAGCAAAGATTTTATTTTTATAGAAAAGAAGGAAACTATGGAAGCTAAAGGGTTATTTCCTATTAGTATATCCCTATTGCAGGTGCATGGATTGATTCAGAAAGAGAAGATCATTGTTTCTATCAATCCTAGTTGTAAACATAATTTTATCAGTGTTAATTTGGCAAAAAAATTGCAAGTCCCAGCAAAACAAATTGAACATACACGGGTTGATAATGAAGATGTTCAATTGTACAAGGATTTGAAGATTTCTATGGATAAATATGTGTTGCATGGTGATTTTTATGCTTCAGAAATGGATAATATGGATGTTGTTTTGGGATATCCTTGGATGGAATCCATGGGTACTATCAATATTAATGTGCAGAAAAAATTCCTCAAGCTATGGTATAAAAAGAAGAAAATTACATTACAGGATATTTCCATCCATAAACAGGTAGAGCACATGGAGGCTGAAGCAGAAGATGTTCAAGGGACTGACATATCAGATGATGAGCCTTTGATGATCGAAAATCAAACACAAACAGAGGCTGCAGAAGAAAAGGTTACAGGTGATGATACATCAAAGGAAGGCTCAGTTGCTGAAGTTATATTGAAAAAGAAGACACCACAACAGGCCCTACAGTAGGGTGAAGTCAAGCAAAAGCCATCGTGGGTTAAAACTTCAACATATCATCACCCACATCACCCCGCAAGACAACCGTCAAGATGGCAAC